>BJBW01011395.1:0-23172 GCA_004320125.1 Scolopax mira
CTTCACAGTGAGGGTGACGGAGCCCTGGAACAGGCTGCCCAGGGAGGTCGTGGAGTCCCCTTCTTTGGAGATTTTCAAGACCCGCCTGGATGCAGTCCTGAGTGACATGCTCTAGCTCTGGGCAATTCTGCTTCGGCAGGGGAGTTGGACTAGATGATCTCTATGGTCCCTTCCAACTCTAAAAATTCAGTGCAATTCAGTGAAACAATGAATGCCTAACCCTAACAGATTTGTGCAATTGAGCGTAAAAAGCGTTCTCTGCCATGAACAGCAAGCAAGTTAGGGCGAGGCAACCAAAGATGCAGGATTTCTCCGGTTTGCCTGTGAGAATGTGGGAACCTGAAATGCCTGTGGCAGTGGGCATGCAGGTCTCTCTTCTCCTCTCTTCCACTCCCAACGTATTGAAGAGAGGAAGGTCTCCCCATCTGCTGAGAGCAGGGAGGAGGGATATGGAATGCTGCTGGACCACTTCCTGGCTCCTCAGGGAAAAAAGGGAAAGATCTGGGATATCCCACTTGCTGCAGGGAAGTCTACCCTGAATCTCCTCTGCAAGATTGCAGAGCGAGTGAACCTTAGTGACACACCACCAGACCTGATGCTCATCGGTGTGGAACTGCACGGTGTCCCTGAGCACTGGGGAACGAAGAGCTAACATATAGCCATCATGATTTAACCTTCATCCCACGTTACAAACTTCAACAGGACTACTTTCCGCTTTTTATATTAAGAGAAAGTTAATCTAAACTGATGAGTTAGTTACTGTTAACATTAAAAATGGGGAATGTGCTCCCTGGGAAGACGCGTGGGAGCAGTTGGCTCTGCAGTGTTAGCTCCGGACAGCAGAGTGCACTGCTCCTACAGCGGAGAGGAAGGCATCCCCCAGGCTGCTGCTGGAGGGCGTCTGGGCATCCCAGCACCTCCCTGATCCCTTTTTACAAAACTTAGTCCTTGGGTAGATAGAGCTTTAAGACTCCATGTATCCAGCAGTCATCCCAGGCAGTCATGACTGCAGGCTTTGGGAAGCGTGCCACCTTTATGCACTAATCGGTGTTCTATGCGCTAATTAGCATGTGTGACCCGGCCAGCCTGCAGGAGCAGAGGCTGCACGAGATGTATAGACCCACCAGGGACCACAGGCCCACCAGGGACTGCACACCTCTGCGTTACCAACCCATATCGGCATCGGTGGGATTGTCCCTGCTGTTGGACACCTACTCCTCCTGCAGACACACCTTCTGTTACAGTGCAGGCACATCCTGAGGGCCACGACAGGTGCTCATGCATCTGGTTTGTCCTTGATCTCCAAAAAATGACCTTTCTAATTTTTACTTTCTTTAAGAAATGTTTTCTGTGGGCACAGAAAATAAAAACCTGTGACAGATAATTTGTCCTCTGTAATCAAACATCCATCTTCCAAGTTGTGGAGTTAGTCTTTTCCCTACTTGGGCAGGAGAGAGGAAAGTGAGGAAGAAGAGGAAAGTTTCCAAGAAGCTCAGGTCAATGCAATGTTATAGACAAAAATCTGCATTAATGACAAAAAAATAAAGTATGCCATCACGTTGCACGTGGAAGAGAACTGAAGCAGCAGATTGCCTGGCTCCTTGAAGCCAGTGCTGGTGCTCCAGATGGCTGCTGTGGCACATTAGCAAGGAGATGTTCTGCACTTACATTACTTTTAATGTATTTTTATTTGACTTTTCAGATTTGCACTTTACATTCACATGGGAGGATTGGCAGTCACTTTATGAAATATTACAAGAAGCAGCCATCATCAGGGCTGGAATAATTTTAGGAATCTGCAAGTCTGTATTTCAACAGCTGGAAGACACAAGAAGTGTTATTTTTCAGCCTTGGGTTATTTTCTGTTCAGTTTTCTTTCGTAGCCACTTCAGGGAGGCAAGAGGTTTCAACATTTACTAATCCTGTGAGCAGACCCTGCACCTCCCGGTGTTGTGGTGCTGTTCTGCGTCCCACCGTCTGGTCTTTTCACTTCAAGCAAGATAGTTCTGGTGGTCACTGAAAGAGGTACCCCCTGTGTCTAGTTGCATAGTTTAGAAAGCAGCCAGAACAGCAGAACCTTCAGGTGCTGTTGGAGACACACACAGAGTGAAGTGAGGAGTGAGGCTGGAGCATACAGCTGAATAGCTCTGGTTCTTCAAAGGCAGACAAAGCTGGAGGATAAACCCAAACAGTTTGGGGGATTTGGACCCTTCAAAAGAATTTGGAATATGGTGGTGATCTGTGCTTTAGTGTTCATTTTTAAAAATTTTGGATCCGTTTTCTTTCAGCTGAATGGTGATGACTGCTGGGGGCAGTCCAGTTGAAAACCTGTTGAAATAACATCTGGTTCCAAAACTGCCTGCTACAGCCCAACTCCAACATGCCCTGCTCTCCTGCTGGCATCTTCTCCAGAGCCGTGCCACCTGTGTTTGGCTTGGCAGGTAACTCTCCTTCTTCCCTCTCTTACAGACTCAAGCTTAGAGCAGGAGACTGCAATTACTGCCTGTTCCTTAGTTCTTGCCCCGGATCTTATTGTTGTAAGATCTTGAGGGACAGGCTATGGATTGCTTGTGCCCCAAAGCATGGTGACCTCTCTAGGTGAGTACACAGGGCCTGGTGTTCTTACCAAATTCACTTTACCTGCATCATCTTAGATCTGGATCAACAATCCAGACTGGTCCAGCGAGTATATAGCCCTGGAGACTGGCTGAATGGTGACCTGGAAAGGCTGAGAATGATACGGAGTGTATTTGTGTACTTTTCCAAGAACATGTAACTGCTGCACAATAGGTGCTAATGTATTAAAGTATGAGCTAAATGTAATGTTATACAATTTGTGTTCAAGGCATTCCAGATGCCAAAACCAGAGGTCCTAAATCCCTTAAAAACATCAGCTCAGGAGTGCTTTGCAATGGCTCTTTTTCTCCTGAACACCTACCCTTCCTCTCCCTGCTTGAGCTGCACTGTCCTCTGCAGGAGCTGCTGGGCAGTACGTTGTTTGGAGAGCAGGCTGCCACCAAACAGTGCACATACACCTGAGAAGAAGAAATAGTACCATTTGATCCATATCAAATCCCTCTTTGCAGAGCATCGTTTTGTCTTTTGCCTGTCTTCTGCAAAAGTTCCAGCTAATTAGACTTAGGCTTGTCTGAAGACTTGCACGCAGCACCTTCTAGCTGAACCTGCCTTGAGTTTCAAATTTGGTGTCAAAGAAGCCCTCAGGCAGTTTGGTAACTGAGAGGCTGAGACCGGAGAAGTTAAAACCTCATGACCTGCGGTGAGGCTATGTATCAAAGCTAGAGAGAAACCCAATCTAGTGCTAGATGCAGCTGCACACTTAGGAAGCAGAACAAGCCAGAATTGCGTCATGTTCATTTCTAGCAAGTTCACAAGCTGAACTGCTTATGAAAGGCCAAGTAAAAAAATTATGTAGTTACTTAAGCTGCTGAGGCAAGGGTACTGCCATGGCTCGTATCAGCACACGTGCTAGACACCACTCAGCTGGGTACACTAGGAGCAAAGCACCCTCAGGTGACTGTCTTGTGTTTTCTTTACTTTTCTTAGACCTGTTAGAGGAGGACAGAACCTCAAAAGCGTAAGACTGAACCCATATGCTTCTGCTTCCCTGCCCATTTTGCTGGCATCTGAGGAGATGATTGCCTGGCTGGGACAGATGGGAGACAACAGAGATGAACTTCATGTGGGTATTATGACATATAAATTGGCTTTTCTTTTCATTTTGAGTGAAGTGCTATTACTATGATCCTATAAAAAATCAGAAACACCATATAAAAATCATATTTACATACCAAACTCTTTTGTTTACTTCAGCCAGTCCAATCTCAAAACTGTGTTGCACAGCAGATTTGAGAAAAGAACTAAATTAAAGCTCTGCACCACTGTAGGCTACTTGGGTTGAATGCTGGCTAGGTCTTAAGTCTATGTTTAAGTTGGCTATTTTTAAAGTGGTCTTAAGAAGTTCAGAAGATAGGCTCCATGAGTGGGAGGTGAGCCTTTGGCTTACCCGTTCCAGTCGACGTGTCAGGGTCCTTACTGCTAGCCTTTTGAAATGGGAAGGGTGTCTCACCCTGGGGCTCGAAGCTACTGGACAGAACTCTGCAACATACTCACTGCCGTTAATCTCGCACCTGTTTGAGAGAGCAGATCAACAGATCTAGAAGAAATTAGGGCTTTGCTGATGGGTCATTCATGGGTCATTCAATAACTACTTGCCCATCCAGAGTGATGTTCCATCTTGGGGTGCTGTTGAAGTCTAGGGACCCGGTTACCCAGCAGTTTTCCAGGTATAACTCAACATCAGGGCTCTCGTCTTGCAGCTCCACCTCAAGAAACACAGGCTCCACAGGTTGCTTGAATATTGCCATGTTTGGCTCGTAGAATTCCATGAAAGATTCATCTCAAAAAAGTGTCAGGGGATTTTGTTGTTTCATTTTATTTAAACTTTAAATTTTAAATTAAAACATGTTTGGAATTTTCCTGATTTTCTTAAGAGGAGACTTACCTTTGGACACTCTTGAAACTACATTAAGGGCTTGTCTTATCCTTCTGTACACTGCAGAAGAGGAAATGCTAGTGAGGTTCTTTAGTTGAAAGTAGGGCATGTCCTAACAAGGGAACTCGCAGCTGAAGGAGTCACAGAAGTTTAAAAATTCAGGAAGATAATTTCTTACCTGCAATATTTGATCTTGGTACCATTGTACCGGAGCCAAAGGAAGGTGATGTGGATGGATCACTAGCGAAGGCACTTAGCACTAGGGTCTCTTTTGCTTGATAGTAGCATGAGACTGATAGTCTATAATAGGAGAAAGGGTAATTTTTGTGTTTGCTTTTATTTTCCAGCAACTGTATCAAAGTGAGCAGTGTCAGTGAACAGTGGCTCCTACCTGTAGTCTGGATCTCTTGTGATGGTCGGTATACTCTGTCCTGGAAGAGTCTCTTTCTCATAAGAGATTTCATTTTCATAAATAATGTGATCACCTTCAAACTGTGCATATGGGAAGCTCATTAAAAATTGAATCTTCTCAGGAGCTGGGGCAGGAGAACAAAAGAGAAAATGCAAGAGAGACAGAGACTTCCAGCAGAAGTCTGCTGGAAGGGGCTTACCCTTACTGAAGTGCCACAGGTAGTGACATGGAACTTGAAGAAAGCATGTTCTTCATTGTACTCTCTGGGCTTGCAAGAGCTATCCCTTAACTTGGTTTTACTCATATCAATGGCAGGAATTGTCTTCATTTGTGCAGATATCATTATAGTACCGTCTGGTTGGCATACTGAGAATATCAGAGAGTTGGTTATGAACTCAAGGAAATAATCACAGATCTTTTTATTGATTGATCACTTGTATAACTTACTTATAAATGCTGAAGAATTAAAATTGCAGTGAACAGAGAACATCTGTAAGGTCTCCATAGTTCTTATTTTCCTTAAGGCAATGTCAAACCTTGCTTTAATTTTCTGAAAGGAAACTTCCTGTGAAGGAGGTGATGGAAGAGTTCTGATGTTAAGGCACATGATCCATATGTACAAAGTTCTGTTCTTTAGCTTGTGCCACTTGAATACTAAGAAGTCACAAGAGTTAAGTCAGTGTGAAGACTTGAGTCTGATGCAACATGGGGACAGAATTTTTCTGGTAGAAATTAATTGGTCACTGTCACAGTGATAAATTTTGGCTGGTTATTGCAGAATAGTTCAGATATTTATTACAGCATCAATTTTCCCCTGCCATGTCTTAACATTACTACAAAATGATCCTTTAAAAGAGCTTCTTTCATAAAAGTTATATTGAAATATTGTTTCTGGCTCATTGCAGATGGGACATTTTGCCTCATCTTACTAAAAATACCGAGGAGTTTGTTTTTGAGGACTTGGTGCATATCTTTTAGAGACAACTTAGCACTGCAGATTACATAATGCATGGCATTACCAGAGGGGTCCATGTCCGATACCTCTTGTCTTACTTGCCCTGGTTTAGAGTCATTCCCTCTGGAGGCTTTCCAACACGTTTAATACTGCAGCGCTGCAAACCGTGGCTATGGCAAAGAGCAAAGAGTCCTATGTGCTTTAAAGAAGGCATTGCTATAGGCATTGCTATACCCTCCATGTACCTCATAGATAACTCCCACGGCAAAGAGAGGGATTTGCAAGATCAGGTGTGTAGAATTGGTAGCTGCAAGATACCCATTGGTAAGCGCAACGTGCCGGTTCAGGGGCTTGCTACCAAGATACAGGTTCCAGTATTGGTGCAATCCAAAAGTAGGGATGGCCAGATACAGGTTTTCTTGATCACAGTAACCAACTGCTTCTGGTATTTCTGCGGGAAGAAGGTGGGATGAAGCGTTAGTGATGAAGAGGCTTTGAGGGATGACGTTTGGCCCGGGCAGGGACTCCTCTCAGGGGTGAGTTTTGCAGTGGGGCTGCAGCAGTGCTGTCAGGTCCACACTGGCATCATCTGCGGGGCTTTGGCTCTGCTGTGGATGTAGCAGCCCCCGTCAGGGGGATGGCGAATCCTCATGCTTTATTGCTGGCCTGTCAGCTTGCTTCCAGGGCTGCTCCCTGTTTCAGGAAGGCAAGCTGAGCTATGCATGTAAATATATTCTTTTGGTCAGCCTTGTTTGGGTTGAGCTATTTCAAAGATAAAGCAGGGCAGTGAGGAGACTGTTGCTTTTGTCTCCAAAATTTAAGAAGTTTGAGAAAATACCAGTCAGACCTCCTGACTGTTTCAATAACCTGCTCTTAGCGGGCGATTGTCTCCTTACAGAAATGCTGTCTTTGGTGTTCACAGCAATTTATTTGAGTTCTGCCCTGGACGCAGAGGCAGAATTACATCTGAGGACAAACTGAAACTCGTAGCAATGTCTGAAAGTTTTGCCAGTAGATGTATGTTCACGTTATGAGGCATCTCGTTCGCTGAGTTTGCAAGCCAACTTCTTTTACACACTAGTTTTTATTGCTCTCAGTGTCTCGAGGGCAGGCTGTCTTGCCAGTATGCAGAAGAGCTGCCATCAGAAAAGCAGCAAGCTGGCCACGATTCCAATAATGAGCTATTGAAGGGTGGGGTTTTCCCAAAAGCTCTCATCCTTAGCCTAAAGCCGTTCTCACCGAACTCAATGAAAATCTGAGCCACGCTGTTGATGCAAGCGAGTTGCTGATGAGGGGAAAGCTTACCAATATCAGCAATCACACACTCCACCTCTGCAGAATGGTAATAGAGTGTCATCTCCGGCCCCACGCTTATACTGTAGTTAACGAGGAGGGTATATTTTGTTTCATTTCTATTCACATACTGAAAAAGAGAGAAGTGTAAGGCTGCAGTAGCAATGGCTTCCAGCACAGACAGGAATGTATATCCTGAGCAGAACTAAATAATTATTCCAGCACCCTCCTCTCCCCTGCAAATAGCTCAGTCTCCAAAAACATCGCTTCGGTTGGACTAAAACTATTCAGAAATCTGGACTGGATTCAACGGCTCTTTCGGCCAAACATAAATGTGGAGAGTGTAGTGCCTGTTCAGAAAATGGAGGCAGAAGTGAACACAATGGTGTTTCCTCTGTAGCCCACTGGTGCAAAGAGCTTGGAGAGGGTGATCCATGTCCAAATCCTTATTCTTTCCTCAGAGTGTGGGCTGAGCCCAGGAGAGCGAGTAACCAGCGAGACAGGTATGAGAAGATGCTCTGAGAGATCCCTCTCACTGTCCTCATTTGCTTCACGAAAAGTGCCCCCAAAGCAAAACTTGCTGTTCAACTTGAAAGAAATACTTCTGAAAATTTTTGGCTCACTTTGATCCTTAATGCAATTTAACTGTGGTTTGGCTGCAGCCTGAAAACTATTTGCTCGAATTCTGATCCTGTGCCTTCACAGTGTTGTTCCTTGTATGAGAAAATAACATCGCAGCTCTGTGTGATTTGGTGGAAAGAGTGGTAGAGGACTTGCAGTTATGCATCCTCCCCCAAAATCAGAGGTTGAATTCCCTCTGTGAGTTTATACTTTTTACAAATATTTAGATTAGAAATGGTCTGAAGCTTAGAATTACGTTTAGAATACCCTGGTCCTGTCTGTACATGCTCGCACGGTGCACGGCCTGTGCCAGGGGTCAAATGCCTTGGCATAAACTGTAAATTCTGGAATTACTGGATGTTGGTAACTGGTGTTTCAGGATTTCAATAATTGATTTATTTTTCCAAAGGACTCCTGTTTCAAGGGACAGGGTTTAATAGAGATTTGACAAACCTCTTCCTGCTGGGCATGCACTCAGAAGTTAGCCATGCTGGCAGACACTAAAGGAAGTCATATTTCATACCATCTAATCACTTGTGGTGCTCCATATCTCCCAGAGACTTAGGGAGAGCAAGGTGGGGACATACAAGCCTCCAATATTAATTCAGATGAGCTCAGGCTCATTGACAACTTTATGGTTGAGGAACAGTTATTGTCTAATAAAATCCAGACTTTGTGGTTCTGAAAAGGGACTGCCCTACCTCCCCCACTCAGCTTCTGAAGTGACCTCCTGTATCTTACCTCCTTTAGAACATACGGATCATCAAAAGAGACTTCCAGGACAAATCCTTTGGTTCTGTTAGAGAAGAGAGTTTCATAAATCTTAAACCCATGGTGCTGTGCTTCTCTCAGGGTAAATGGCACATTTCCTATTGCGATTGCCACCAGAGAGACATCGTGAAGAAAGTGTCCAAATGCAATATTAAATAGCCTGTCCTCTGGCAGAGTATCTGTAGGGAGAGAACATCAAATTACTGCTGATGTGGATCAAGTAAAGAAGACTCCCATTCAAGTTCCAGGAAACTTAGCCAACAGCCATCTCTTTAATGGTTCTGGTTAATGAGTGTTTGTGTTCTAGTCAGGTTTGAGTCCATGAGAATTGCTTCAAGCTGCAGGAGATTAACAACAAATACATACAACTTTAGAGCAAGTGGGTTCAGTAACTTTCTAGAGGTGCCCTATGATGTGCAATGACTTTCTTTTTCTTTCTGTATCAGTTATCCAGAGTTTATGTTAGTTTCAAAGATATTTAATGTCTTAATGCATTGGAAAATATAATTAAAAAAATATTACTGCACCATTGGTCGGCACAATGATTTAAGTATGCTCCCAAGATAACAAATGTGGGCAGCAGTTTTGGGGAGAAAATGCCATCAATGAATGCTGTCCTAAGACATTTCTGCCCAATGTGATAATTGCACAATTTATTCTAGGGTCCCAGTGCTCACTGGAAAAATCTGGATGTTCATGCTCTTATCAGCAACTGCTAATTTTCCTCCCATCCGTTAGTGATGGGTGATAAATGGTACACCCTCTAAGGCTAAAGGTTTGAGTTTTTTTAATAATACCTTTCATCTTAATTTTGGCTAGCAAGTTGAAGTGGGAATTAAGAACATTCTGGTAAATGCAGGTGTGTGGCAGAGGTCAAATGAAGCAATGTATAGTACAACAAAAGCAATTGTTTGGTAAAAGTCATTGAGAGGAATGACTTACTGTTGATAACAGTTGGTATTTGTGGCATGAAAGGTGTGATGATGGATTTCATGACAGTATACTTTGTGGTTTGCCAATCTGCGTCTGTCCACGTGTGCTCCAAGAACAAGTCAATACTGTAAATGACTCCATATACACCACCAGATATGGCACTCTAGAAAGTAAAATTTGTGATTAAGTCTTAATTCTCAATAGCTCACTAGAGGAATGACTGAATATGGTGAAAATCCTTACACTGGAAAAAGAAAATGGTATTCTAGTACTGTTGGGGATGGATTTTGCTAGGGGAGCATGTTTGTTTGCTTGGCCCATTTGTCTAGTCCATATTTGGCTCAGATATTGCTGAAATTCGCAATAAGGAGGTGTCAGGTTATGAAAAGACCATCTCTTGCTTCTCTCACATTTTGTAATCGGAGATACTTAGTTTCTGAGTAGGTGCTCTCAAAACACAGAGAAGGAGCACCTAGGTCTTCAAATATTTCTTGTATTTAAGAATTTTAAGCAGCAGCAATCAATTGCTGTTTGGAACAATTTGGAATGATCATGATTTAGAAACATCTTCCATGGTGCAGAGCCATGTTTATACTAACCTTTAGCTTGCCTCCTTCTGCTCCGATAGGGATAGTTATTCCGATGTGCGTCTCATTATGCTCCAGTAAGTAATTGTTCTCCTCCGGGTTTACTATGACTTGGCCATCAACTCCCATTAAAATGGTTTTAGACAGAAAGGTGGATTCTTGAACCACTAATGTGGGGATAACTCTTGGCACGGTCCATGTTAGCGTAGTGTCAGTGAAGCTGATGCCATCTGTAGAGTTAGACAGTCCCAGAAGGCCGGGCAATTGGAGTTACCAATCAGTCTTCACCCTGCAATGGCTGTCCTTCCCTGACTCCTTGACACCAGGGCACAATTTACAGCTTTCACTAATGAAACACCTGCCAGGATATTCGCCAATTGATGGCTATTTTGTCAGAGAAAACCCAGTGCTCAAAGTAGACTTGAATCACCAGTTTGAGATGAGTAATTTATTTATTCAGAAGAACCAACAATCATGCTCCCCGGTACCTGCTCTCTTGTACTTCTGGAACCAATATTTTTGCCTTACTGGCAAAAGGAATGGGACACATCGACCTGCTTGAGCCTTCTTGAAATATTGTCTTCAAGATCGTGACAACTTAAAACATTCTGTGTCCTCATCAGTTCAAACTAATTCGGTTTTTTGAGAGACTGAAGGTGCAGCCACTACTGCTCTGCAGAAAGCCAGGGGAGCTCTGTCTCTCCAGAGAAATGGACTAGGTGAGTCCCAACGATGCAGAGCTGCATCCCCTTCGTGGGGCTGAATGACAGGGGAGAGCCACGGCCTGGTGTTAGTCCAGGGGAGTCTCCCTGGCCCTTCTGCAGCAGTTTTACTTGTCTCCAGTTCCCTGCATCTAATGTGGGGGTTTGAGAAACCAGAGACAAGGCATGACACTACAGCAGGAACACAAGTCATGTAGCATCACAGCAGGGAACATGTTTGTCCGGGACTGAAGCCATGGACTCTTAGCTCATGTTGCTCTGAAGGCAGCTTGTAAACTCTTACAGAGTAAGTCACAGGGAAATGGGGAGACTCTGTTTTTTACTAAATCCTAAGGTGGTTATTTTTGGTGAACAAGAAAGAAATCCTTACCGACAGGACAGGAGACAGTCGTGTCAATCAGCAAAAGCAGCCACCTCTGTCTGTACATGGAAGTGGAAGTCACCATGTTCATCTTTACACCGCTGACCTGTTGGGTTGCAGGCAGAAAAAGAGAACTGATGTCCTAGAGAGGCAGTGGAAGCTGCACAGCTTTGTGTCCGATCGAGAGGGAGAACTCACCACGCTGACGTCAGACTCGTTGGTGTGATAGGGCGCGCGGAGGTACACTCGGGACAGCGTGTTATTGAAGCTGTAGCCCAGCTTTGCTGCATCGCTTACTGTTATTCTCTTTCTCCCTGATGGAGAAACAAACATCAGTTGCCATTGCTGGTATGCAACATTTTGAGTCTGCAAGAGAGAGATGAGCTGCATGAGATCTAAGTCTAACAAAGTCTCTTAAAAAACTGTGGTACTGTAACATCTCTTTTCCTGTTAGAAGCTGGAGTAGCTGGAGTGGCTTCGGACACTACCAGTTCATTCCAGGCAAGACATGTGCTTGGTATTTATATTAAGGTAAGGGATTCTATAGCTCTTTAAGGCATCTTTACAGATAGTCTTATAGTAGCCCTGGAAGAAACTTGGATTGGTGGCCTTGAACAAATCCCCTTGGACTAAATGCCTGTGCTTTTAATAAAATGATTGCTATCGTGTCTGTCAATTGGTGGAGCAATCAAGAGGCCATATGACAGACTACCTCTTATAATATATAGCCATATGTGTCAAAGATAAGAAGAGAGGAATGTCTGTACTGGTCTAGAACAGTCTCCTGAAATGATAATCATTTAGGGGGGTAGTGAAAAGGAAAAGTAGGCATAAGGAGCAAGTAAGTCATGAGAAAAATAGGACAAGTGTATATAATTCTCCCTAATACTTTCCAGCCTCAAATAATTTTCGGCTCAGGGGCTCCTGAGCTATCTGTAGCTTCTTTGTATTTTGTATGTCTTACTGGATTTCTCTTCGGTCAATTTTTCCAGACTCTCCTTGAGATCAAGCGAGCTTTTAGCAGCCACAACATCTTTTGGCAAGGAGTTTGACAGATTCACTACCCATTGTGCGAAGAACCACCTACCTTTGTTTGTCTTGAACTCAGTTTCCACTAATGTAACAAGCATATGGTTCTGTTCTCCCACCTAAATGTCTTTTTGTAGTCTAGAGCTCTAAGAAAACGTGAGAGTTTCACAGTACTTGGTGGCATCTTTGCCATCCCCCTTTTTTTTTTTGGACAGAGATGGAGCTGTGTGCCAAGAATGACTCATGAGATTAGTGAGAAGAGGCAGGCTGTGAATTGTTAGGAAAGATTTCCCTTCATACCTCTGGCAGGGCTGACATCCAGGCCACGGTGTAGTCATTTGAAACTGCAGGGACATCTGTCCTCACTGACACCTGGGGACACAGAGGACATTCTTTGGGAACAAACTAACCTTCAGTGTTTTTTACAGGCACGGGGAGCAGAGAGAGGACTTTCAGGTTTCTTCAGTGTCTGTTGGGATTTAGTAATTTGCATTCACTGGATGTAATTAAAGTGGTTCCAAAAAGGTTCTCAGAGGTGGTAATTTCTGTGGCCATAAAATGAAGATTAAAGCCATGGCATTTATGGTGGTGCATGTAGAGTAGAGGGATTACTTTGTGTGTAACCAGGTAAATCCAAAGTCCTGTTTCATATCTGGTAAGCTGTAGTCTAGATCCCACTCTGGAGACTTTCAGATGCACCTGGGTCTCCCCCCTGGAGATACAGGGAAACAGACTTGGCTTTGACAGGACTGGTTCCCTCTTCCCATGCAGGCTGAGCACTTGATACCTGAGGTAGATGCTATGGTGTAAATCTTACAAACATCTGCTGCAGAGAGAGGGGAGTTCTGGACACTGAGTTGTGAGTCAGTGTGTGCCCCAGATGTCTGTACCATGGTTTAAGTGTGTTGCAGCACGCAGACTTGACTGCACAGCCTCAAATCCTAGCAGGAGAAATATCTTTTCTTCGTCCTGCCTGTAGTGGGTGTGAATTTTGTTTTGTTCAATGCCTTATTTTTCCATTAGAGTGTAGATGCTGGACAGCCAAATCCTACCACCTAGTTGAAAGCAGGTTCTGTCTCACAGTGTTGTCCTGTGAGTTGTGTGACACAACAGGGGTGCAGCTCTGCAAAGTCTAGATTTTATTTTTTCAAAGATAAGGATATGATTCTCACAGGTGCTATAGCATTTTATAACATAAGGGTATCCTCGTGAGCTAAAACAGATTGTCCTGCCTGGCTGCTGCTTTGCTTGCAGTGGCTTGAGTTACATCATCGGTGCAGTTCACTGAATTTCACTGCTTTCAAAATACCTCTGACATGTAAATGTGTTGCTACTAAGCACCTACAGTTGTACTCTGCTGAATATCAGCAGGTGGCTATTATGCCTGGTACGGAGTGTAAAAGCAACTTCTGATGGGAACTTGTGGAGGTTGTTGTGCCTGGCAGGGAGCTTGGATGTAGCTTCTCCTTCAGTGGGAAAGCTTTTACCTCCATGTAGTTTTCTTCACACACAATTTCTCTTGAAGCCCAGGAATAGTAGGAGCAGTACATAGGGTAGGTGTAGGTCACAGCTGCCCGCATGCTTGAAAATGAGGAGACCTTGATGTTCACAGTCAGTGAAAACAGCTCATCCGCCTGAGAAGAACAACAGACAACTCAGCAGGTAGTATGGAAGGTCTTCCAGGAGAGGCTGCGTGAGACTGTCCAGCCCAGTGTCCTGTTTCTGAGTGTGCTTTAGTAGTGATGGTTCCTCCAACATACCAGCCTGTCTGAAGTGGTGTGTGTGGCAGGGGCTTCCTGAGCCGATGATGCTTCAGTACTTAGAGCCTTTGCCTCAGATCACACCTCAGCACTGTTCTTGCTGCCATATTAAGGAGCAGCGAGTCAAGGGAATATCTGACCTCCCTCACCATATGGTTCACATTCCTCCCATGCATGACTGCTTCCTCAGGGAGAGAAAGTACTGGAGCTTTTAGTTTGATGTAGGTAGTTCAGATCTATCTTACAGGTGCTGTTTAGTGTCTACCATCTTGATTAGCTTAAATAAAAGCTCCTTTTTGTCCTTCAGCTCTCAAGGAGCTACGTATGAAGCCATGGACTGTGCTTCTATCTGACATGGATGTGTGTTTTTCTACAGAAAAAGACAAAAGCTTTCCAGAGAAATTTCCAGTCTGGAAGTCTGGTTGCTGCACAGCACACTGTACACCCCCCGGTCTTGTTAGCATAACCTCTGCCCATAAAGTTTTACCTTATTTTTTCTGTGGGGCTTCCAGGACCAACCAGACTAAACACGGACAGGCAATGAAGTTTCTACTCTGATATGTTCTGTTTCTAAGTACATTTCATCTCAGCTAACATTTAGAAATTAGAAATCCAGGCTATGCTTTTACACATGTTTTAGGAAGGGCTGAATCACCTTCCGGAGATGCCTGTTTCTCTCCATTGACTATTGTGCAAGCGTAAACAACTAGTTTAGACTAGACATTATCTTTTAGATGGCTAAAGTTACGTGAGACAAATCTGGGTCTAATAGATGTGTGTGATCTACGTTCCTAGGCATGTGTTAACAGGCACATTACCACACAAATTAAGCCAGGAAACGATCTGCCAGAATCACACTGCAAATGTTGCTTTTTCAAGCAGATGCCTACTTCTTTCCAGAGAGGCTTTCAAGAAACTCTCTGGCAAATCAGCAGCTACAAGGATATGCCTGAGAACTGGCAGCTAGTCAGCAGCATTAGGCTCAGTGTCATTTCATGGAGAGAGGAAATCCCGTGTCAGTCACACTGAGCAAACCTCACACTGGAGAGCCATCGCCCGTTCATTTCCACACACCATCAACACTAACGCCTTGAGTCCCATATTTCTTGAGTTCTCCAGACATGCCATTAGAATGCCATATTATATCTCAATCTTGTCTTTTTGGAGAGGATGCACTGTCTGAGTTGTTTTCACGCCTGTCTCCAGGTCTTACCTCGTTGGCCACGTGACAGCCAAGCACTGATGCTCGGAAGACGGGGTTACCCCACACGTCTTCTGAGAGGGTGTAGCCACAGCGAGATGCCAGTGTCTCATCCAACAGAATGGGACCAGCATGAGGATCTACAAAAAAAGGAAAGGACGTGTAGGATGGAAATCTCAGGGCAAGTCATGAGGGCAAAGTGGTGCTGAGGGCCCTTCTCACAGCTCTCCTCTGGGTTGGATGCTCTCCAGCGATGTGTGTTGTGAAGGAGCTGGCAAAGCTCTTCTGGTATGTGCTAGAGGGCATCAGACAGTCTAGCATGTCTCAGGCTTACCCACATTATGTTCACTTTTTTATCTTCACTATTTTTTTGTATCCATAAGCTTGTGCCACAGCCCCCTCGAAGCACTGTTATGGAAGTTTTCTCTGAAGCATCACGTACTTTTCTCCCTCCCTGATTTTTCTCTGTAGAAAACAGTTATGGTCTATTAAGCCCATCCATTTTGAAAACCCCTCAAGTTGTGATAATTTGCCCCTCGCTCTAGTCAAAGGATGCAGTCACGAACCTATTTTGGAGGGACACATCTACAAATTGGTCAGATTTGCTGCTCATCTCTGCTCAGCAATGCGCTGTGAGCTGTTAAACCTGGGGGGGGAGCCAAGTAACGGGCACAATGGGAGCTGGCTGTGCTCAGCTCTTGATGGTGGTAAAGTTAATAACATAATATTCTGTTAATTATCTGCCCTCTGATTAAGGAACTATTTTAGTCTTGGGTTAGACACAAGAATTTGTACAAACAGATAGGGTTTAACTAGTTGCCATTGTAATTTCTAGATTTGCCTGTCATCTTTATATGTCACCCAGTGCTAATAACTGCTGTTTCAGTAGATGTATTCTTGCAGCCAGGATAGACTAAGGAGATAAGCGAGAAGAATTTTGGAAGAAGAGGGAATAGCTTTTATGAGACCAACTGATAGAGCTGGAAGAAACAAACAACCTTTCTGTGCCTGAAGGCTGGTCTGTTTTTTCCAGCGATATCAGTTGTTCTCATAAATGCTATCACTTCTCCCCACACCCTTGCTGTACTTGACTTTTTCAGTTCTGCCTCCAAATCAATTGCAAAAACCCAAAACCCTGAAAAAAATGGACTGATGTCAACAAAAAGAAATCTGGTTTGGGGTGAAATCACACACTTTGTTCAATCTGTTGTGTACATTTTCTGGTTTTCATTTCGGTAAAGTAGATTTTTGTTTTCCTCAGCAAAATGGAAACCCTTTGTTCAATCTGAAATAGGGTATTATTTCGCTGCCATTGTGGTGTCAAATAAAAAGGAAATGAAAAAAAACAAAAAAAAAAGTCCTTTAATTGCTGCAGGACTCACTCAGCACTCATTGACAGTGCGTTTTCTGGGTATTACCCAGCCTACACTGCTTTTGTCATTTGTGCTGCCCAGGACATCCAAGCTGCAATGTCACCTTTGTTTTCCTCGTCAGAAATGTGTAAGGGCTCAGCAGAGGAAAGAATGGATGGCAAATGTCAGTCCTTCCTCCTCAGACCATCCTTTTTCCTTTTCCGAGCATGTTAGCTGTAAGAGGCAAAAGGGACTGTGGCTATAGATACAAACTTTGTTCAGCTGTAGGGATATTGACCAAACTGATGTGCGAGAGGCCAGGTATAGGTGGCAAGGATGTTCTGCAAGGTCTTTGGGGTCAGTTATTAATTATCATGTAGATGGCAGCAGCATCCAGATCACAGACACCATGACCACTTCGGTGATTCCCCAACCTTCACGGTACTCAGGGCAGCCATTTGTGACTCACCATTGATTTCCAGCTGGAAAAACTTTCCCTGGAGCAAGAGCTTGTTCAGTTTCATCCAAAAAATCCTGGATTGGCAACTGCTCTCTACAAAACCTGGTGGGAGCATGTATAGAGCAGATGAGCCAGTGGGACAGGAGGGCAGAGAAGAGTTCTCATCCTTGCCTCTCCCCACTATCCTTTTATCATGTTTCACCAACCTGTGGGAGCAATCTGCCTCCCTTGTCCCAGCCAGAAGAGCAAGAAAAGCATCCAGATCCTGCAGTATAAGTACAGGAGCAAATCATGGGGTGAACAGAGAAAACAGAGATCAAGAAGGAAAATGTACGAGGCAGCAGCCAAAGTCTCATTACCTGCACAGCGAGTAACCCACAGCGTCCATCTGTTCCTAGAGACCAGTGCATGGGCAGCAAAGTCCTCTTCCCTTTGAAGTAAAGCTGACCCACCTGTGGAGGGGGAACTTGGTCAGACCCAGGAGGAAAACTACAGATCTACTGACCTGTTACAGTAGAGGCTGTGCTGTCTTCTCCAAACCTTGTGTGTGAATCAGGACAGGCTGGTGGCTTCTGTTGTCCAGGGACGCTTGGGGATGGATCCTGTGGTGCCCTCCAACGTTATCTGAGCTCCTGGCAGTGGGAGGCAGCTGCCCTCTCCCTGGGAGGGCAGAGCACCCTCCTGCCAGGTATTTACAAGGTCAGATGCTTTTGCTGAGCCTAATTTTAATGAGTACAGCAGAGGGTGCTCGGTGCTTTCTGTCAACCCCTGGGAAGCGATCTCATTCCTTAGAAGCCAGTTGGGTAGTTTTGGCTTCAGGTCTTAGGAGCACATGAACCATTTCCCCGGAGGTATTTTAATTGGGTCTACACAGGAAATACGTTTTTGTTTCTGTGAAATGTCCCAGTGACCCAGCCATGCCAGAGATAACAGCAGTTCTTTGGCAGCTACACTTTTTTTTTTTGCGGGTCCAGTTAGGTTGCCCTTTGATTTGTTTGATTATTGGACAGTGTTTTGGTGAAAACATTTTGTTTTCAGAAGTGCTCTGATATCTCTGGATCGGTCAGACCACATGCAGGTCTGTACATGGCCAAACATATTGCCTGGGAATAGAAAGTCGTTGCTCCTGGTGGGAGCTGTGGCTCTGGAACTGCAGGTGCCCTCAGTTCCAGAGCAGGTGGCTCTGGAACTGCAACCTCTCTGCTTCCATCGAGAGCTGAGAGGTTGGGTGTGCTAAAAATAGAGCCTGTGTGGTGCTGGTGAAATATGGTGGAGTGAGAAGTACCAGACATTTAGGTTAGAATCATAGAATCATCTAGGTTAGATAGAACCTTTAAGATCATCAAGTCCAACCATCAACCTAGCCATTGCAAAGTTATTATGACTAAACCACATCCCTCAGCACCACGCCTGCCCATCTTTTGAATTCCTCCAGGGATGGCAACTCCACTGCTTCTTCGGGCAGCCTGTTCCAAGGCTTGATAACCTTTTCAGTGAAGAATTTTTTTCTAATATCCACCTAAACCTCCTCCTGTGGGACTTGAGGCCAATTCTTCTCTTGTCCTATTGCCTGTTACTTGGGAAAAGAGACTGACACCCATCTCGGTACAATCTCCTTTCAGGGGATTGTGACATTTTAGTCATTGAAACCCAGGGCTCAATCTCCTTTTGGTCCCTATTTTGGGGCATCATCCAGCCATTCCTACTTTACTTTAGTTCACACGCATGAGCAGAGCTGTGCTGTAGAAATGAGATTGATTTTACAGTATACTTCACATGATTTTGGGGTAAACAAGAGCCAGTGGGCACGTCCACTTGCAGGACACAGTGCAATCAGTGTAATTTCCTCCTCTGTATCCCTTTCTCAGAGGACCTCTGCCACAGCGGCAGAGACCACACCACCGCTCTACCAGACAGGGACAGGGAGCAGGGAGCCAGTGACATGACTTGTGTGAGGGCTCTGGAGCAGAGCCTCGGGGCTTTAGCAATCTCCTAATTAATGTCCTTTGGCCACAAGACCCTTTCTCATTCAGTGGGAGCCAAAGTCCAGCTTCTGCAACAAACTTCTCATGAGCCCACTCAGGACTCGCTGCATGATCCTGGCCTGCGTTAACTCTGTGTCCCCAGGCTCGGAGTGACTCTTCATTGAATCCAGCTGGGGCTGGAATTCAGCTGGAAATGGCGGTACTCAGATACCACAGTGATGAGTGTGGTGTAACAATGAGATTTTGAATTTTGAGTGAAAACTTCAGTATATTTGGATAGCAAAAGGTTCCAATTTTGATAAGCCACTTCCAAGAGCCATGCAGCATCTCTCCGAGATACTGAGAGTCAAGGTCTGAGGGAGCCATGCTGGAGAGAGCATGATTGCAATTTATTAACGAACAGCCAGCCATCAGGACAGGTACACGACTGCAATTAGCCACCGACTTTCACAACTCAGAGCATGGCGATTGCTCTGTTTCTGGCATGAAACGTGGTTCTAAATGCGGCAGAAATGACTTTGGACGTGGCATAGGAATTATGGTCAGTGTGTGATAGCCAGCTTTTGGCCTCGTTGACAACCAAGCAAAGCAAAGCAAGTCCAGGTCAAATGCTTTTGGCTCCAAGGACCGCTTAAGTGCTGCAGAAAGCATTGTTAACATTGGGCGGCTGGAAGCATCGGCTGCTTGTGGTCCCTAAAGTCCCTCTGGTACTCATTATAAAGGTAGGGAGGATAAGCTTGTGCATTCCAGGTTATTACATTTGTCTTCTCAGTTTTCCTTGCTGTTTTGGCTGCATAAGAGCACCCATCCTAATGTTCTTCTAGGGTAATCAACAGCTGCTGTGTTTCGACATTGAGGTGGTGGCATTCTGTGGTGGATGAGATGATTCATGGCTTGGGTTCTTTCGAGCTGAAAGGTACCGTATGTATGAATGTAATGTTTTGGTTTCTCTCTTTTTTTTTTTTTTTTTTTTTCCTCCTTGCATGGGTCTGGAGCTGGGTTTTGTATTATATAATGTGATTGAAAGTTTAAAACTGGCCACTTGGAGCAGCACACATGTAGCACCTCTCCCAGTGAGACTTGCTTTTAGTGGTGGAAAAAGGCTCCAGCCCTTTGAGTCATGGTGTTTGTCTTTCTTTTGGTTTTTGGCACTGAACCCCCATGGGTTACCTGAATGTTACAAAAAAAGACTTTTTCCTTTTTCTTTTAATTATAACTTAATTTTTCCAACTGGTTAAAATGCAGGGAAGGTTTTTTCTTGGCTGTTTTTTTTGTTTGGTTGGTTGTTTTTTGCTTGTTTTTTTTTTAAACCACGTCCCATGTGATAATCTTAAGTAAGCCTTATAGTTTGACACTTAGTCTGAGTGTGGGATAGAGTAAAATGGCACCCATTATTGGACAAAATATAACTAGTGGACAATAGGAAAGAAAAGGGGGTGAAGTCTGGTTTAAATGTATCAAAAAGTTGAATCTTTGCTTATATAGAGTTGGGAGGAGCCAAGATAAGGGATCCCTGCTCTCCTTGTCCTCTTGCATCTGCAGGACTGGTAAATCTGAAATAAAGATAGAACTGTTGGTGTGTCAGTATTTCTCAACCTAGAACTAGTTGCCCAGGTGGGTGATCTAAGATGTGACAACCAACTAGAGGGAGCCACTAGGAAAATCTTCAAGAAACTGCTAGAAGAGATGTTTCTTCATAGGAAGAGCTATGCTTTGTACTAAGGTGAGAGTTAGATATCCACGTTGTGGTGAGGGTGAGGGTGAGGAATGGGAATGATGCTGAGCTTTACCTCTGAGAAACATTTTTTCAGGGGGTGTGTGAGACACAGAGATTTGCAAGCAACGTCTGCCTGCAGGGAAACCTCCTCTCCTAGAAGGGGCTTGACCATCTTGACATGAGCCTGAGCTCTGCTCCCACCTGCTTGCTTGTCAGTGCATTCAAAAGGCTTTTAAATCCCCAGGGGAAAGCAAAAAAAAAGTGTATAAGGACAGTTCTCATTTCACTTCATATCATACCACAAGATAACCTCACTGATGCTATTAAAATGCTCTGTTTTCATATGCACACGTAGTGTTTCAGAGGGCTGAGGCTTTACTGTCTTGTGCAAAGAAAATATACCCTGTAATGAACAACTATAGAATAATCAGCTCAAAGAGGCAATTTCTTCCTATTCCCTAGTAGTTGGCTTATGCCCTGGGCTGAGAGCGTTTACATATAACAGTTTGTTATTATAAAACTATCATTATTATTATTATTATTATTATTGTCTGTATAATGTATGTTTAGAAAGTCTCCTTGTGTTTATGCCATTTTTATCTTTAAAATGTGCCACACTCAAACTCATATGAATTCACAAAAGCAACATTTGCTATCACTGCAGGCCACTAAATCCTTAAAGTGGTGGAAAAAGCACAAATAAGCAGACCTGTATAATGATGGGCTTTTAATTTTTTTTTTTTTGAATGTGCTATTGGTGTTAATTTCTGTGTGCCTGTAATGTTTGTGTTCACTGTAACCGAACAATAGAACTTTGTTTTTGTTCTTTGTGTAAATTAAAAACATCTGTTCTCTTTATACGAAAAGTTGTTTTTTAAAAGAAGCTGGTCTGATCTAACTAAATACCAATGCTGTGTCCACAATGAGTTACTATTAATATTTGGGAAAGGCAACCATCCAAAGCAAGTGTAATGTCAAATCACTGGCGGGAGTGTATATTTATTGCTCGGAGTGACAGATAAAAATGCAGAGGTTACAAAAACAAAATTCTTGTGGATGACTAATGATGCATATATATGCCCCCAATGCCCCATCACCACATTTACAATTGGCAGCGTGTTCCCCGCCACCTCCTGCTCCCCAGGATTAATTGCCAAGAGACTGGTAGCTTGGCACCCTCCCTGGAGGAGCAACTCTGCTCCCACCTTCCCTCCGTCAGACCCTGCATGGAGTGACCTTCGGGGTGTTCTGGAATCTGATCCATCTATTTAATTTGTCTGACTTTTCCCCCACCTCACTCTGGTATTTGACTGCATGGGTTTATTTTCTGCTGAAGGCACGTGACATTTTTTCCCCTGCAGGTGGAGGAAGCGGAGCAGCCACTGTGTGTTCCTGCAGTGCCTGTGATGCTGGCATGATGGTAGTCTTCAGAGTTGTCTGTAAAGCCCTGGTACCAAGGAGTTGGCAGCCCAACACGGGGGTCTGTCACCTTTCCTGTGAGGAGCAGTCCTGCAGTCAGCTGCAGCCTTCCTGAAGTAGTTGGAGGCTATTTCAGAGAAATAAATACACTATTTGTCATGAGCACCCTTGGCAGAACCAGGGTCTGAGAGGTTCAGCTCTCTCCCTGCCCACGTGGCTGTGTAGCCTTGTCGCTAAGGTACCTGAGCACCTCAGAGATGATATCATCATCCTCATGGGTACACATCTTAGAACAGAAAGGCATCTAATTAACATTTCTTGATCATAGAATTATAAAATTGTTTAGGTTGGAAAGGACCTTTAAGATCATCAAGTCCAACCATCAAACTAACACTGCCAAAACCACCACTAAATCATGTTCCTAAGCACCATGTCTACATGTCTTTTAAATACCTTCAGGGAGAGCAACTTAAGCACTTCCTTGGCCAGTCTGTTCCAGTGTTGATAAGTGTTTGATAAGCCTTTTGGTGAAGAATTTTTTCCTAATATCCAATCTAAACCTCCCTGGCGCAACTTGAGGCCATTTCATCTTGTCCTATCACTTGTGGGAGAAGAGATCAGCCTCCACTTCTCTACAATCTCCTTCAGGTAGTTATAGAGAGTGATATAGAGAGGTCTCCCCTCAGCCTCCTTTTCTCCAGACTAAATAACCCCAGTTCCCTTGATGAACAGCCTGATTCAAGAAAGCCTCTGCATTGATTGCAGCAGTTAAGCCTTTGCTTAAATCTCATTTATGTCAGGAAGATTTGAACACAAATAAATCCTTTCCAGACCCCAGACATGCAGAGCCCAGACGTGCTTTCTCCCTTCCTGCTACCTCTAGTGTCCTGTGCCAAGGGTACTCGGCCTTTCACTGGCAAGAAGCAAGAAAAAAAGCTTGGTGGTGTTAAAAAATTAGATATTTTGTTGATGTGCTTATTGCAGTCAGTGCCACAAGTCATATTGACCTATTATGAGTGTATCTTCACTGCTCCATCTTAAGACAGAATCACAGAATGGTTAGAGTTGGAAGGGACCTTAA
>BJBW01011396.1:8608-33200 GCA_004320125.1 Scolopax mira
TACAGGCCTCCAGCTTGAACCTGCTCCATTAATCATTACGCAATGATTAATGGGTAATGATTCTCAACCAGTTCTCAATCCACCTCACTGTCCCCTCATCCAGCCCACACTTCTTTAGTTTAACAATGAGATGTTATAGGAGACAGTGTCAAAAGCCTTGCTGAAGTCAAAGTAATGACATCTGCTGCCCTCCACTCATCCAACCAATGAGCATCCAATAGCAACCAACAGCATCATATTTCCCCAAGTGAATTCTGTTTTGCCCATGATGGTAATTGCTGAGTGATCTCCACCCATGAGTCTTTTGTTATATTTTCTCTCCCCCATCCAGCTGAGGTAGGCAGTGATAGAGTGGCTTTGGTGGGCACCTGGCATCCAGCAAGGGTCAACCCACCACAAAAGCAAAGCCACAGAGGCAATTAAGTGAGCTTATGAATATTATACTGAGTTCTAAGTATCTCAAGTATAACACAAACTTCAAAAATCATTAAATTCTTGTACCATAAATAAATGTTTGTTTTGGACAATTACAAAAAGTAGGCAAAAGTATCCAGTAAATGTTTTCATTCTTCACTGGGGGAAAAAAAATGCATTGATATTAAATGATGACAACTGCTTTTATTTCAAGAGCAAAAAGTGACAATGACAATCAGCATTCATTAAAGTTAAGCATTTATTTAAGCATATCCGCCTGTATGAACTCAAACCCAGGAGTTTTCTGGATCATTCATGCTGAGGTTTTTTATTCAGTCCTTAAGAAATGTGGACATGAAAGGGCCTAGGGTCTTTTAAAAGGTCTTGACATTCAGAGAAACAGTGTTGTGCTGGAATGACCTGTGCACTTAGAAGCTTTTTAGCTTGACATTGATCCCCAGAAAGATAAGAATGCATGTGACATGTACTCACTTAATATAGAACAACAGAAGTTAATGCAATCTTTGAATATCAACATGGATTTATAGAAAACAGATTTGGTGAAACAGCTGAATGAAATTTTTTCACTGGATTATGTGTTTGAATGATAAAAAGACTATTGTTGATGTAATAACAGCAGTCTTATGTAAGCAAGTTGACTTAAGACTGCATGACATTTTAAACAAAATAGAACCACACAATATCAACATGGCATGTATTATGTGGACTAAAAGCTGCCAAACTGACAAAAGCATAATCTCCCAATTTAACAAGGACATTTTAGATAGATTTGATCATCATTTTCAATACCTCCAGAAATGTCATAATGGAGTTCTTTGACAGTCCCTTTTACTTTTTTCATTATGCTGAAAAAACACATGTAATAAGGAACCAATAAGTGTAAGCTGAAGTTAAATGCGTGAGCAATTAACCATAGGAATGTCTCCCTGGGGGTCATAGTAGAGTCCTCCTCTATACATATTTGAAAATTGGGACTGATCACTTTTACAAAGATGGTGCTCTGGATCAGACATACATGAAGTCAGCAAAATCCTACCACTTCTGGTAGGAAAAGGTCAGACTAGAGGATGGCCCCATCTGGCTTTAATTTATATCTTGTTGATGTCAGAGCATTTGCCTGGGTAAGTCCAAAGAGTCCATGTGGAGAAACAGACAGAAACACAGAGATTAGGGAAGAATCATCGATAACTAAATGAATTTTGGTTCTGGCTTCAGCAGAGGTGAGATTAAGCAACTGCTAGGCTGTCTACCCTGACCTCCAGGTCTGCTGCATTGCCATTAGTTCCAGCAAGCAAAGGTGCAGATGCATCAGACAGCTTCATGAGTCTGCACAGAGGCCATGCTGTCTGCTCTCCGAGAGGGCAGAGAAAGAGGGCACGCTTTCCCAAAGAATTGTTTGGATCAGACCACAGAAATTACTAACAATATTAGTTTTACTTTTCTTTACTCTGCAACAGATCTATGGGCCTGTCTTGCAATTTTGAAGTTATAGAATACATATCCAGATACATAAGGGCACGCTCACACAAACAGAGCATTAAAGGACCGTGAACAAAGTCAGTATCAAAAGGGCATATTCTCACCTGAGAGCCAGGTAATAATATTAGCAGGAAGGATTCTCATAAAGGCATGAAGAGAAATCACTTCTGCTTGTACATTGGAATGATCAAGGGACAAAGCTGAGTTGGAGGACAGTCAGACTGCATGAAATTTACTCTTGTGCCTAAAGCTATGCAAAACCTACTCATTCTTTAAGCTTATTTGAGACTCTAAATGGGATATAAGAAACTCTAAGTCCCATGCTGAACAGAACTCAAAATATATCCTTGCTTCATTCAAAAAAGGTGCAGAGAAAGAATGGTGCAGAGAAGAAGCTGTCAAAAGTGTTTCATCTTGCAACAGGCAACATGTTGCTGGAAAAATGAAAAGACATGTCATCTCCTGGTGGCAGAACACACCTTGGGCTAAATTTTATGTGACTGAAAGCCCCATCCTTGCAATGGGAGCTGCACGTTCGTAACTCAAAAAGCACAGCTCTTTGACTCCTGAAGAGAAATTAAATCTCTCTTGAAGTTTAAGGAGTTTTATGAGTAGTACTTGATGTTCAGAAAGGGGGCCTAGCTTTCCTTTTGTATATGTAGTACAAAGAGTGAATCTATATTAGTAGTGAAATTATTCCAGTGTGGAGTAGAAGGAGAAAGCATTGAGACCCATGTTAGTGTGAGTAGAGAGAATTAATCTATTATTTCAGTGAAGTGATCATGTACAAGGCAAGTGAAATATAAGAAAAAGAATTCATAATAATTATTATCTCTAAGGCACTAGAAACAGTTCTTACAAATAAAGGTTATGTTTAATGGCTTCTCTTGCAGTAGGGGAATTCCATCTCTAATTGGTCTTTGATTTGCTTACAGGCTTGATGGGAACAGGCAATATTAACTACAAATAAATAATTAGGCTTCATTTCTCCTGTCTGTCCATTTTAGATTGCTATTGAGCCTTACCCTGAAGAAAAGCCTCCAGAGAAAAACATCATTCTATTTCTGAAAAGTATTTTCTTATGGCTGTTGATGAACTAAAACCAAGGTGGGCAGATACTTTGGGATTCTTACGCTTAGTTTTAGGTAAAACACCCAAAGGTGATCATAATAACCATATAATAATGCTTATAAACAATGTTTCTACTGTTTGAGATACAGTAGATACTGTGGATGAGATACTAACAATCGCAGAACAGCTGAGGTTGGAAGGGACCTCTATAGATCACCTAGTCCGAGCGCCTGCTCAAAGCAAGGTCACCTACAGCAGGATGCTGAGGTCCATGTCCAGTCAGGTTCTCTGCCAAGCTGCTTTACAGCCAACTGGCCACCAAGTTAATTCTCTGTCTGCTGCTAATAGATAAATACACTTGCACTTATTTCACTGCCACCTATGGTGCTTTAGGGTTTGGCGGTATTTTCAATCTATAGAGGATGCATAAAGACCACTAGGTACTGTAATGTTGCTCATGCAAATGCACGTTAATGTAGGAAAAGCTGGTTTAGTCTAAGAATTCAGACAACAGCAACTGTGATAGGATAAAAAGGACAGCTTATCTTTAATGAAGAAATAGTGTACTGAATTACACTGAAGGTTATTTTAAATTAATAGTTGATTAAGTGTTAAATGTAGAAGTATTTATCAGCCTGCTTAACAAATGATACAATGGAGCAGCAGACTGGCTTAATAAATACGTATTAGTAGTGGTTTTACTGTGATGGTACCTCATGCAAGCACAGTGGAGGGGATCACCAAAGAGGACAACATGGATATAGCAACAAAACACAGAGGAGATGTTACTCATACAGTTTTACAGCCACAAAGTTGGAAACTGAATCCAAATCTCCCAAATTCCAGTCCATTCATGTCTTTAAAGCTACATATAAACAAAGTCCGGGTGGAAAAACTTTCTTCAGATTTTGTCAGTCTGTTGAAATGAGAACATCCCCAAAGATGGCTGTTCTGTTCCAATGCAAAACAGATAGAAATCTGTTTACATTCCCCATAGTTCATCCATCTTGCTCCAAAGGCAAACTCTGATTTTTGGGTCCCAGGAAACTGAGGTCTGTGATCCACAGCCTCCTGTGTTTTGAAGTGGGAACTCTCCTGACTCGACCCAGTTTTGACATATCTGCTGAAGTGCCATTACTTTTGTGTGTAAAACTAGAGAAAAAAAATGAGACCAGGTAAAATCAAAGATCTGTCTTACAATGGGATGATTCACTCCTTGGAGGTGCTCACCTCTCTCCAGACAAGAATGAGAAAGCCTTGATGACTAGCTTAAACCAGATCATACCTTTCAGATGGCTGGATGATAGCTGATATGAGCCCAACAATATGTGTGCAATTCAGAGGTATATTCTCCTTCATGATTGCCAGCAATTAATATAATTATGAACTGGATTGGCAGACGCATATCAGCCAGAAAACAGTGTATAAAAATCCTTAAAATGAGAAATTATAAAAAGAATGAAGAGATGGAACATACTTCATTGTTTTCTCGTGTTCATTTAAAGCAATTAAAAAGAATGCTTTGATCACTTCTCTTTCAGATTAACTATCTTGCAATTTGGGAGAGATCTTTTCCCAGATCAAGGAGACGATAGGAAAATTACCTTGAATGAATGCAATATAAACTTCATAGGAGCAGTTAAATAAAGCATAATTTTTCATTAAAGTTTAATAAGTTACTGTAATTAGAGTTTACTTCTTTTTAATAGCACTTTGCTTGTATATGACATAGAGGTCTGATCTTGAAGAAACAAATTAAATATTAATTCCCAGAAGCCCCACCTCTGTCTGTTACTCTCCATCTCTTCTGAATGGATTGTCTTGTCCTAGTCGCTGGATATAATCAGGAGAACCCAAACGTGTCACCACAACTTCATCATAAATTCCTGTCTGTCATACTAAGGCCTTGGGAATTAAACAGATTTTAATATGTGTGCTTTGAACAACACAGTACTGACATTAAGTTTGCAATATTTAACAACTAAAATCCTTTAACACTTCATTTAACTGACCAATATTATTGCCTTCCATGATTAATTAACTATGGGACTTCAGTGATTTTCTTGTTTGTTCAGAGGCCTTGTTCTTCCTTGGGCATTGCCATCTGTCAAATATGCCTTACTAGAGAGCAAAAAATATCACTAGTAGCAAAAGAGTTGTCAGGTCATGTTCCCTTATAGCTTTGACACACAGAATTTTCAGAAGTATCAGTCAAATGTCAAAGTCCTAGACCTTTAGAGATTCTGGACCTTGGCAGACCTTTCAGGAAGACTTAGATTATATGCTTGTAAATCATTGAAAACCTGAGCTTTTGATGGTTTGAAGTTTTTTTTACTCCTCTCTAATTCTCCTTTTTTTTCATGGAAAAAACACTGGTATGGTCCCACATATTGCACTTAGTGAGTTTTTGACAACATAGAATCATAGAATGGTTCAGGCTGGGAAGGCACCTTAATTAATGATCATGGAGTTCCAAACCCCCTGCCATGGGCAGGGACACCTCCCACTTGACCAGGTTGCTCAAAGCCCCATCCAGCCTGGTCATGAAACAGGAGAAACAGCACAGAGAAGCCGTCAGCTTGCAATACCACATACTGACCAGTCAGAAGTTAAACAATTTATGAAATAAGTGGTTTGTCAGACCAGGAGCAATGTTGGTACTCTGAATCTGAACTAATATGGTAGAAAAGAAAACTGGTATCAGGTCTCCAGGAGCAGGTGTATTAGCAACTGGAGCATTTCCTCTGGTGGAAGAGAATACATGGATGGATGGATCTGCACCTTCTCCTAGTTCTAATGATCTAACTCAGCTTTCAGTACAAGGAATACCTAATACCTAAAGAAAAAAAAAATCTGTGAACATCCTCAAATAAAACAACATAATCCAAGGCCGAATTGTTCACTGATGTAAACAGAACAAAAAGCCAGCAGGCATGCAAAAAGATGTCAGCTGGGATTTGGTAGGATGAGTTAGGACACTCGTAGCAGTGCAGTGGGTAGATGGGAAAAGTGTATTGAGAACTGTACAGGGTCAGACAGCACAGCCTGAACCCCGTTGCTGCTTACCCTACCCATGGTCCTCTGAATGTCAAAAGGCAATAAGAGGAATCCGAAACAAACAACCATTCTCTCTTGTTAAGATATAGCACAAAGAAAGGTCAGGATGAGCAGAGCAAAAGCCAGATTCACCAGTGCTGCCAAAACGCCTGATCTCCAGTCACGGTCCTGAGACACAGCACATCCTGCAGCAGACCATAGCCAAGACACCAAAACGTATCTTGGAAGGGCTGGGTCATGGAGAAAATCCTGAGAAGTGCTCAGCATCATTTAAGATGATGCTCAGAGAGTCACAAGAGGGTAGAAGAGACTAAAAGGTGAAAAAAATTTATTTTAAATGGTCAACTTGATTTTGAAATGCATGATTTGCTATGCACAATCTTTATCTGTCACATGAACATAGAGATTGACACAGCGGAAAAAATCAGTCCAATTTAATTAATTACCTGATGCTTCAGAGGAAATGGAATGATGAAATAGTCTTCCTACGCCCTGTCAAGGCTTATGTATTGAAGCATAAAGATTCTTAGCATATTTTTTTAACTCAACAACTAATTTGCTTGTAGATGGCCTCATTTTTCCATATTATTCTTGCCCTTTTACCTTCTTGGCTCCAAAAAAATTTATAGAAATAAACAAAATTGACTATATTTTAAAATTAAATCTATTTTTTTGCCTTTCACTTCTGCTGAAAGCCACTGCTGTCCACTGTGTTTACCCTCCTTTGTGACAAAAAAAACTTAGCAAAGAGATGTTAAATATGAATGAGGGCTATTTGGGACTTCCTCTGCAAATTACAGATTACTACTTTATATTTCTAATGATTGCAATTCAGCCTCAAGAAAAATCCCTTGCTAATATTGCAATGATTTATAAAATGTTTTCAAATTGTGTGGCATCTTATAAGCATGCTTGTCTATATAGTTTAAGTGACTAGTGGATTTGAATGACTCATTTTGGAGACATGTAGTTTTGAGGCCTCTTAAAGGGGCCTCCCACTTGAAAAGTGAGGATCTACCCTTCCTTCTGTGTGTGGTACCTACAAAAGATAGACTTAAACTCACCAATAACTTGTTTAAAAAAAAAAATAATTACAGCTACAATTCTAATGTACTGAAGCAATGTAATTGCCTCTGGTGAACTGCTTCCTGAGGATTTCTCCCCATTTACTCTGCCCTGGTGAGGACCCATTTGGAGCATTGTGGCCAGTTCTGGGCTCCCCGGTTCAATAAGGACAGGGAACTGCTCGAGAGGGTACAGCAAAGGGCTATGAAGATGATTAGGGGCCTGGAGCATCTCCCTTATGAGGAGAGGCTGAGGGACTTGGGTCTTTTTAGTCTTGAGAAGAGAAGGATGAGCGGGGATCTGATCTTATATATACTTAAAGGGTGGGTGTCAGGAGGACGGGGCCAGTCTTTTTTCAGTGGTGCCCAGGGATAGGACAAGAGGAAATGGGCACAAACTTGAATATAAGAAGTTCCACCTAAACATGAGGAAGAACTTCTTTACTTTGAGGGCGGTATAGCACTCAGGCTGCCCAGAGAGGAACAGGCTGCCCAGAGAGGTGGTGGAGCCTCCTTCTCTGAAGACATTCAAAACCCGCCTGGACAAGTTCCTGTGCAACTTGCTCTAAGTGGACCTGCTCTGGCAGGGGGGTTGGACTAGATGATCTCCAGAGGTCCTTCCAACCCCATATCATTTTGTGATTCTGTGATTGTTTACTAACAGATCTGCTTGGGGCAGAGCATGGTGTAATTGTGTAAAGTCCTTAGAAACTCTATGTAAAAACTGGTTTCTCACTTTGCACCTCAATAAATTACCCTGGAGTTCCCTTCAGATCAAACACAGATCTGAAAAATATTCTTTAAACCAAGCAGTGCTTTACATTTCAGCAGAAAGCAGCAACCAGGATCCTTTGGAAATGAGTCTTCCCGTGAAAGCCTGCTGCTGAGCTGAGTTCTGCTGAAACAGCTTATCTATTTGCCTAGACCACCTAGGAATACAGATTGGGAATTGAAAACTTGATTCATAGCCTATTCAAATAAATAGTAATTCCAACTTATTTCTACAAGCTCTGCTTCAGGATATTTAGCAAACAGCTTTTAGCTATTAGCTTGGCTTGTAGCTAAATCATCTACTTAACAGAATTCCTGTTCGCTGAATCCTTCCGCAGCCTGCATCCCATCTAGCAGGTACTGGCCTTGCTGGGCATCATCTGCATATAATAGAAACAGAAATAATTTCCAGAGTACTTTGAATAAATTAACCTGCCACTAGAAATCTGGCATCGCCTTTGCTCTTGTCAGACTTCCTAATTCCGTATTAAAAGATCAGTTGTTGATACCATTGACAGCTTTATTATCACTAAGTGACAGCATGTGTCAGAAAACCAGAAGAAAGCACAGCAAGAATACGAAAAGGTCGAAAGCAATAGAGAGAGCGTTACTGTTGCCATGGCACAGATCAGCCTCTAGCGAGGCCGGCGGGACAGAAGCAGTGACAGCCAGTGCTCAGGCATTTTCCTTGTCCCAGAGAATTCTAATAAAGTGTCTGGAAAAAGGTAGGGATGATCCTGCAGATCGCAACTCGAGCGAGGCCTCAGCAAGGACGACGCCAGCAGCTTATTGTGAAAAGTCAAAGCTGATGAGGAAGAAAAGCTTGAGCCCTCCCCAAGCAGCACGGACAGTCAGTTATTTATCTCATGGGTCGCCTCGCATGAACAGCCACACGTTTTGGCAGTGGCTCTGATAAGCCGCTGAGTAACATTTTATCACTTGCCAATTCTTGACCAGTTCACGCAGCACATTGAAAGAATGTGCCATTAATCACATCAAAAAAGAAACGTGCTTGGTGTTTGCAACTGAAATCCCCAGGGAAAACTGCCTTCCACTCCTCAAAAGGCAAGTCTTATTTTCTCTGTTTCTGTGTTTCACAAACTGTCTCTCTGTCTGTCCAGCTGCTGCTGCTTTCTAAGCAGCCTCATGGACATAGAAAAGCAAGTCAAAAGCAGGTTTTTTTCCAGCTTTTGAGCTTTCAAAACTTCTTCATTTCAACTACTTTTGAACATTGTGCCTCCTTCAAAAAATAAATGTGTCAGAAAGCAAAAGAAATTGCTAATTTAATGCCAGTGGGAAATTAAACCTGGGTAAAAATTTGTATTGTGTTATTCCCTATAATTATTTATATTTTCTATTATTCTCCCTGTTTGTCTATTTTAGGTTACCCTATCTCAGAAGTATTTCTTCCTTTTGAGGTCCATAGCACAGTCATCCATCTGCAATGACCTCAACAGCTGAACAAGGAAGAAGGATTTCAGAAAGAGATAAATCATTTTATGCTTGTGACTGAGTCTCCCTGTTCCCAAGACCATGGCAAAACACCAACCTTCCTGCAAACAAAGCCATACTCAGAGGGACTCTCTTTGAAGAACTGAGTATACCAGTTTAATCAAAGTACTTGGCTCTAACACAATAACATTGTCTTTACATTCATTCCTTTGGAATTAAAATGTATCAGCCTTTTATGTATTCTACTTATACTTTTTTTTTTTAAAGAACCTTTTACCAGAACAAATATGTCAGCTCACTGGCAGAAACAGCATAAGCAACTTCCCAGTATTTTTTGGAGGCTCAGAGGGCAAACCCAGCCAGTGTAATGGCAGGTTCACTGCAGTGTCACTTTACACCCATTGCAAGGGAACAGACAGACTGGTACAGAAGAGGATGATGGCATGCTCTCCTCCCCATCTGTGACCTCACCCCCCTTTTCCTGCTATTAGTATCATGGTGGTGTGCCACAAGGAGTCACCACACTGTCCTTCTCCACCAGTAGTTCCACTTTGTACAGATTCACCCTGTGTCACACTTTGGGAGGGAGGCGGAGGCAGAGACAGAGGCACAGACACAGAAAGCTGCACAGAAAGGTCTTGCATCTTTCTGTAGAGATGCCCAATCTGCCTCCTTGCCCTAGTTCTTCATTTGCTGACACTGACCCTTAACCATGGCATGGGCTCTAGTGTTTGGATTCACCTAATACCTGATTTATAACACAAATAGTAGTCAGATAAGTTGTTCCAACTAGACAGAACCAATATTCTATATTACTGCAGCAGCCAGGGTTAGCTGTGGTAACAGAAAATGTATTTTACCCAGTTTAAGCCTGTTGCAGCAGTTGATGTGGAAGAGAAAGACACATGTAGCAGTGAAGACACAAGGAGTAATGATAAGATGGTAACTGCAGAAATGTCTGCACATGGACAGGTGGGAATTAGTGCTTGCCCTCCCAAAAAAATAGTGGGATGATTAGCCCAGAGTCCAGTGAAGGGCAACAAGGATGATTCAAGTATTGGAGCATCTCCCTTATGAGGAAAGGCTGAGAGAGCTGGGACTCTTTTGTCTGGAGAAGGCTGAGGGGAGACCTAATTAATGCCTATAAGTATCTAAAGGGTGGGTTGAAGGAGGAGGGAGCCAAACTCTTTTCAGCAGTTGCCAGTGAGAGGACGAGGGGTAACGGGCACAAGTTGGAACATAAGAGGTTCCACTCAAACATGAGAAAAATCTTCTTCACAGTGAGGGTGACAGAGCCCTGGAACAGGCTGCCCAGGGACGTTGTGGAATCCCCTTCTCTGGAGGTTTTCAAGACCCTCCTGGATGCAGTCCTGAGTAACATGCTCCAGCTCTGGGCAATCCTGCTTCAGCGGGGGAGTTGGACCAGATGCCTATGATGCCTTCCAACTCTAAAAATTCGGTGAAAAAATCAGTGAAGTTCAGTATCTATTACTCACAAGAAGTCCTAAAGCACACATCCTTCATGTCTTCCTTGGAAATCCTAGTCCAGCTCCCAGTGCTCTGCAAGGCTATCAGGAACTCAAGTGAGGCTCTTGGTATATATGTTATTGCAAAATCATGAATCTGTGTAGGGACCACATGAGTTCTGATCCTCATAAAGAAGGAAGGAAACTTTTATAGTAACAGAAATTTAGGATCATTATTTACATTTACAGAAGCATCCCATGAAAATACATAGAGGAGTTTGGACAGGCAGCTCAGTGTGTTTCCTCCATATTCTCTTCAGTGTTTTTTGTAGGCTTTGTGATCAGATGAACCTTATTTCTATTTACTTTTCAGATTGCTTCCATGGAGAAAGAACTGGCTTTTAGATCCCAGACCAAACTTAGAGAGTTGTTTGGATTCAAATCCTTCCCTTCTCAAGGATTTAATAATCTTCAACTCAAGAAAGACTTTCAACTTGCCTGCCACAACACCACTTTCAAGATTTCCCAGCTTTGAAAATACCCGTTGGGTTAGCCATAGTACTGAACACTTCACAGAATCAGCTAAATAGAAGCCCTGTCTTTGCCTGACTATTAGTAAATCACTAACCCACAGAGGGATGAAATGTTCTTTTCAATCTGAAATGCAAAAAGAGCATATAAATATGTAGTCTTTTCAAACACTGGACATTGTATTCCGAACAAATTTCAAGGAAATATAGAAATATGATAAATATATATGGGATCATACTGACTCTAGACTAAGACTAGAAAAAAGGGAAACAAAACACAGTAGGCAGCCACAGGTTTAGGGTTTGATTTAAGGGTTCCTGTAAAAACATAAGACATTCTTAATCTCTCATAACCAACATCTAAAAGTTCAACATCCTGTTTATTAAGAAATAAGTAATTTCCAAGAAACTGAGACACAGGAGCTCAAATAGTTTGAAGAACTTCAGGCATTTTTAAATGGCTAAAAAGAACAGGCTGTAATAAACTTCAAACTTATGGGCATAGCAAGACACTAGAAGAGGACAGCTGAGAAGACTGTGGGGTCTCTACAGTCAGAGATTTCAAAGAGACATGGGATAATTATGAATCATGAATTACATAGACACAAATTAACCCTGGCTGAGGAAGGAAAGAAGCTAAACAGATTCTCAAGGTCACTTTTTTGTTTGTTTGTTTCTTTAAAGTGCTAGGGTTTTATGACAGTTTGCCTGCAGGTTAAGAGAAAGTCCATCCACATTTTAGTCAGATAGGCTGCATAGCATGGAAAAGAAAAGCTATTTAAACAGGATTAATTTTTCTAAGCAAACAAACCAAGAAAATGGCAAAGAGTCTACCCAACATTACCAGGATCCCAGCCCAAAGCAGTTTGTAACCTAGAATTCTGAGGGGAGAGTAGGAAAATTGGACTTCACAGACAAGGCCAGCCTCTCTTAACTCCCTCTCTAACCTAGGTATTTCTGCTGAGAATTAGGGCGACATTTTTGTCTTCAACCTTACCAATGTCTTTTTAGAGCTGTTTCAGCTGAAATAGGACTAATTCAGACTCCTCATCTTGCTTCCAGCTTCCTTTTTGTGTATGGACACAGATGCCACATGTCATTTGCAGCTTAATTTCCTTCTCCCTTAGCAAATAGAATCTATCTTTCTTTTCACCCTTAACTCTTTAATTAATAGATTGCCAGATAGCTATATCTACCCCTTCGGTATTAGACTTTCCATTACTACACCATCTGACTTCTGTCTTGGGGGGTTATGAGGCTGCTGCAAGCAGGAGACCACAGGAGGCAAGCGACTGTCCTAGGAGCCCATAGTTTTCAAACCGCTAAGGGAAGAGGGTTGTTATAAATGGCAAACATTCATCTACCCTGGGACAGACAAATCAAGGACTAGATTTCCCAGAAGCTGTTCTCCCAGAAATTCTCTCGGAACCTGACACAGCAAGCCAATAAGTTTAAGAGCAAACAAGCCAGCAACATGCAGATGAGCCAGCTCTCAGACTCCGTAATGATTCAATTCAAAATTGTTAATGCCAAACATACATAACATCAGCACATCTTTGGGAAATGCAAATCCTCATAAATCTAGGGAAAAGAATTCCAGGCAGTTTTTGTTATGACATGTTCACTCATACCAGAGGGGAGAAAAATATACAAACCTTGCTCAAGATGTCATTTCTCTTCGTGTAACAAAGATACACCAAAACAGGTGGATTCTCTTTGGATTTTCTCTTCAACCATTGATCTCAGATTACAGGACTTCAACACCTACAAGTAAATGCCTTTGTGCTGGTCAGAAATCCTTCCTTAGTGATCCTATTAATTTCAGACAGCACACTTTGGTTCTTTCTATGCAGTTTGAGCAACAACTTCATTCTTCTTGGGGAGCTACATGGCACTAGTCTTTGACTCCTCAGAGCCTTCATAGCACCTTCTTCTGGAGGAAGAGTCCACTTAGAAGAAGAGAACAGAAAAGAAAATTGTACCCAGTCTCTGAGGTTATTCCCCTTACAAGTCTCTTGCATGGCAAAATTCTAGCTCTGATTTTAACCTTGACATCTGAAAGTCTGCTAAAACCATGTATTTAGCACTTTTTTAGCTGTTCCCATTCCAATACCCATCAAGCAAATCTTCCTCCCAGGGACAAAAAGGCTCTAGAAGAAAAATGTAGCAATTCAAGCTTAATTCTTGATTCCAAATCATCTCTACAGGGTTTCACTGACTTTCCCCAACAATTAAATAAATTTAATGCATATATTTTCCAGAAAACTGATGCTCCTTCTCTGGATCATACTGGTCTTGGTCAGTGCTCGTTCTGGGAGCAATCATTATCACAGTTAGGCCTCTATTTACAGTTGTAGGATGTTCACAGCCCTTAACATGGATGCGCATGGGAACCTACCACACAGCAGGGTATGTTATGGAATGAATATACTTCCAGGTACTAGAGAAGGTGTGGCTGAGGGACTGGCAGGAGGCTGCAGGCTTCTGGAGATGGCCATGATTCTTCCCACAGTCTGGATTCAGCCTACAGATCTCCCCAGACTGCCTGGGAGGCTTTGCTTCCTCTTGAGCCCCTCATTGGGCACCTGCTGGGCATCAGTCCTTCTTCTGCAATGGTTTTCAATGTGACTTCCCAGGGAAAGTGCCTTCTCCTTTACAGTCTCTGACCTACTCTCAACCAAGCATTGAGAAACTGTCCTCTAGAGTATTTATGTACTGCTGACTCACAGCATGCACAATGGCATCACCTGTTGTCACATCAACAAAAGGCATGAGTTTAGCTAAACCATGACTTTAAAAGTGTCTCCACGTCTCTATGTATTGTGGCCTTCATTTCCCTTCTATATAGGTGATGTCAAAAATGGAGGAATGAGGAATAGCAAATCCAGGAACCAGAATCAAACTAAAACAACTTAGTTGCAAATCTCAGAACCAGGTAAACTGCCTCAAAAAAAAAAAAAAAAAACCAAAAAAACCCAACCCTAGCATTTTAATAAAAAATTATGAAAATTAAGTAGACTCTTAAGCTACCTTCAGCAGAAGACCTTCTCTATATTTCTGTCCTAAGCATACCCAACTGAAATGAACTGAGGGAAACTTATGATAGAGTTAAGCCGTGCTCGGGTAACAGGAGATATAATAAATAGCAGACATGGTAGCAGAAGCAATAATATTTTTATACTGCCGTCTGGAAAAGCTTATTAGTATTTTTTCCATTTTGCAATTTTCCCCATAGCAGCATTAAAGAATGACACATACTCTACCTGTAGGGTTTATGAGAAAGGCACCACATGCTTTCTACATGAGAAGATATTCACAGTCTTTGCACCATCAAATCAGCAGTTTCCTAACTCCATATAGCTTGTTTACCCAGCAAATATGTGTTCTGGATAGGGTATTTGCCAAATGCTGGTCACTGGGCTGTTAGTGCCCATTGTTTCCTGCCAAACAAAACTGAAGCATGTGCTTTTTTAATGAAATTGCACAGAAAGACATGTTAGAGCTTTCTATTAAAAAAAAAAGACTCTATATGAAATCACAGCTCTTTATTCAAGCAGTATCACAATCAACTTGATAATGTTTCAGTTTCTCTATTACTACCAGCTGTGAATGCAGAGTAAGCCCAAACTTCATGCAATATGGTCTTATTTTGTCTAACATTTTATATGTAAATTGTGTCCCACAGGCTTTACAGAAGTAAATACACAGCTAAAGGGAAAACCATCAGAGCCTGAGAGAAATAAAAAACACCAGCAAAGAACTGGAGACGAAAGAGGCAAATAGATGCAGATATTCTTGGAGGCATCCAGTACAGAGGATCCCAGTCTGAAGGACAATGGCTGAGGAAAAGCCTCTGCATAAAAGCAAGGGATAAGGTTCATGTGAGGTTACCAGGATTCCTAAATCTATCGCCTGACCTTACAGCACACCAAACACATCTCGAAAGGTGTTTCACTGGGAATAAGGGCTGCCCTGAAGCTCCCAGCAGATGAAGCTGGCTGGACATACTAGAGAAGAAGGTTTCAGATGAAGCAGAGCAAAATTAAAAGGAAACCACTTTTCAAATAATCCTGCTAACATAAACTGGTAAAGGCAGAGGAACCATACATATATTTCTGTACCAATAAATGAAATTAGTTACGCAGTGGTGAACACAGAATTGCATTTTGAGTCTACTACTAGCTGTGGGTTCTGCTTTTTGTGGTGTGCTTAAACAAATTAGATGAGATAGTAACAGAACAAAACAGTCTAAATTTACTATGACTGTCATTTGAAATGCATGACAAACTGCTAGTAAATAGGTATTTCAAAACCAGCAGAGCAACACTAAATTAGATTTTTCAGCTATTGTGCAATGTTACATATCATTTAAGCATCAAAGGAAAATTCCTTAGTTAATCTTTATGATTTACATACATATCAGTACATTAGGAAAATATTGATTGGCATTAACTGTAGCACATTTATATAGAAGTTGTTCCTGCCTTTCTTTTAACACAGGAGAAATTTACCATAGGCATCTAAATACACCTGTCTTTAAAATCTCAAAAGAAGAATGGAAAAATCTTAATTTAGAAGAAGGAACTGATTTATTTATATATGACAAATTTATTTATATATGACATTTATATATGACTTTCACTGCAAAGCAAATGTTCTAGAAAAAATCTTCCCATATCTAGTCCAGACAATGACATAAGATTCTCTGATTCTATATGCATTGCAGTAATAACACAGATGCTACAGGGCTTTGGCCTTACATAAATTTAGATTTCTGGATCTTAAAAAGAATACCTTCTGAGTAATCACAATGTAATTACTTAAACCAGCTTACTTGATTAGAATGGCATGTTAATATAAGAATCTTGTCGTTTAGATTTTGCTCTTAACTATCTTCCCTTTTTCCCTGGCTAATTATCATTACAGTAATGACAACAATAAAGCCCCATATGTTTCTTTGTCTTGCATGCTGCTGACTGAGGGAGCGTGGTGCAAGTTAATGTAAAATGAGCTTCAAAGGACACTGTGCCAGATAAAGATGCCTACACAGAATTATGTGAGAGCAGCCACGGCCCCAGAAAGCAGGGCACCCAGTGCCTGGAAAGCTGAGATGGGGGTACGGTTCTTCAGGGGTCACGAGAATCGGTGGGGGCAGGAGAGGGGACACAACACAGGCTTTGCCATATGATTGCTTCACCACAACCACAGACATCTACATTTGTTAAGATAAAAGAGGCTAATGCTGTCTGATGGGGCATTAATGTGCAATGTGCAGGGAGCACAAGCTGCAGATGTTCCAGCCATCACAAAACACAGTTTTTGAAAGCTGGCAGCTCCACGAATGGAGGTCACTCGTGTCTCTAACCCACCTCTTGTCTGGAGGTGCATCTGCCACTGGTGTAACTGTGTCAATGCAACTCTCTCAGGTAAGCATGGTTCACGCCAGCACTGAATAATTTGCATAGCAATACTGCAAGTTGTGTCTCCCAAAGACTTTGCACCAGGACAGCCGTCCCAGTGGCTGGACTTCAGGTGCAGATGAGTTCCCAGAGTATGACAAATGAGCCTGCAGTACTGGCCTGCAGCTGTGGCTCCTGTAGCACTCCCACTAACTCCTCATCATCACAGTAAACAGCACAGATTGAGAGCAAGGTTTATGAAAAGATCCGGTGTCACATAATAGGAAGCTTCTTGCAATGGTCTTTGCTGTCCAAAAGGATAAAGGAAGTTTTCACAGCTGTATTAAAGCACTTCTGCAGCCACCCAAACAGCCACAGGTATGTTTTTTGCTCTTACAATCTAACCACAAACAACAGTGGGCCCTGTCATACAGCAGCATAAGCTGCTCTCACAGACTTGTCTACTTATTCCCACTTAATCTAAACATTTTTTGCAGGACAGGAGAGCACCTACCGCCTTCCTCTTGCTGTGCTCCTTACAATCAGAAAACAGAAGATGGTTGCCTTTCTCTTTCAGAGGCTAATCTTCATGTATCACTCCTGAATGACGAATGCTGCTTGTGTTGTGCACTGCAATTTTTCCTTTAGCAATATAAATTTAACCTCTACTGTTAAGCAGAAAAATCCTGTGCAGGGCTGCCAGTTGTCACATGAGTGTATACATGTGTTATGCTGACATGTATGCTTAAGCAACTACTCAGTATGGACCCCTGCTAATATGTACAAACATACCTTGGAAGCAAAAATATGTTCATGGCACTGCCCTCACGCTTACATTTCTCTCATGGAGAACGATTAAAAATTGTGTCCATGAGAGACAGAGAGAAAATAGAGAAGACAGGGAAGAAAGAAATGTTACAACTGCAGACTGACCAAATTGCTTTTGGCATTTCAAATACTTTATTAGGTTCAATGCATGTAGTTCAATCACTGGCATACAAATTTTCAAACTAACCACTAGTTTTCATGAACTTCATTCATATAGAGAGAAGCTCAGTTTAAAATAACTTGGCTTTGGTTTCTTTGGAGGTGTTGAACATTAAGGTTTCACATTGACCTGAATCTGTGCTATGGATGCTCTACGTTTTTGAAAACCAGTCCCATACTGGCCACACAACACATCTATTTGTATCTGAATATGTGTTCCTTGATGTGTAGCACATAATCAGATTGTTTCTTCCAGTGTACAAAGAAAGAAAGGTAAAGAATCTCACTGGAGTTCAAAGTATTCATGGGTTTGATTCGCAACTCAGTTGTTGAGCTGGGAGAGACTTTCTCTTCCGAAGAGAAGCTTGGCCTCATTAATACTGACATTAATCCTTGACAGCAGAAAGGAAGGACTGGTTCCTTAATTTAAAGCAGATCTATTGATTGCATTCATAAACAAAAAGGAAGAGCTGGGATTTCTCCATGACCTTTATCCTGCCTTTTGATCTTAAAAAAACAAAATAAAACAATTCTCTTGACCTCAGCTGTGTAAGGTTTGCGGGTTGGGGTATTGCACTGTAACCACCCAGCCCATCTCCCTGCCACAAAATCCGTTATTGATTGCTCATGGTCTTGATGGATTGACTTTGATTTTCTCTTTCCAAGTGAAACCTTATATGCTGCCTGGAAAAGAGTCCAATAGCTTGTTTAACTGTGCAAGGAATAGCTTTGGGGTGGAGGCTGCACTTCTTGCCAACACCAATAGCCTTGTGGAAAGCTTTCTGGCTTAAGAAGCACTGAATGCTTCAACACCCATGGCAGCTTTTTCTCCTCTTTCTTAAAAGCTGTTTAATCTACACTTAGGCAGGTACTTTAAATGGGGTGGGACGTCTTACTGGGGAATGGAAGAACAACCTTATGAAAACAACCCAAAAGCCTCTAAGAGTCTTTTCTGAAGGTTGCAGATGATAAACCTCTATTTTTGGCATGACAGAGGGAAGGCAAGTCCAGCATTTGCAGAGTTTGCTATTTCACATCACAGCTGACCTCCATCCACAATATATATTCAAAGCATATTTGTTGTTTCTGAAAGAATTATGTCTGACAGGAGAAAAGAGTTCTCTCTTGAAAATTCAGGGGAGCTATTCATCAGAAGGGATGTCAAAAGCTTTAATCATGACCACTCAGCCAAAGCCTTCCTTCTGACAAAGAACATTTTCTTTAATGATGCAGATAAAGATGACAGACTTGACCAATAGCTGTTGTTCAGTTTCATGTTGTTAATATTTACTGTTATGGATAAAATCACCCTACATTCTCAGGCCTTCCTAGTTTCTGTGCAATGAAAATTGCAGAAATTTGAATTTAAAGGATTTTTTTTCAATATCTCTTCATCTGAAAAGAAATAAAATCATAGTGATATTTTGGAGTGACTTGGTGAAGTCAAACCTTTGCTTCAGTAAACCTAGCTCAAGGTAGCATCACTTTATTCAGTTTTGCTCCTCTATTCCTGCTTAAACTTACAGAGAAGGGGTCCAGTATGCTGTATGTCAGATCTGCAGTAAAGGAAAATAGAAGAGAGAGTCACAGAGTGGGTCAGATATTCTCTTTTAAGAGCTTTAATTTCCAGGGCACCCATTTGGCTGCACGTCTTGTGATTTTTCTGTAGAAATCGCTGATGTGTATAGACATTAGGAATGTTTTCATTGTTTTGTTTCTTTGAGCATAAAACATTTATTTAAGGCAACGCAAGACAGAACTAAAGGGTATTTTTTTCATAGAAATACAGTCTAGAAAGGATGTCCAGGGTCATTGGTCTTGCCTTGTTCTGCAGTATATGTTCCATTAAAGACCTTCATCAAGTGGAACAAGTTTCACCTTTAAATTCATTTTGTATTTTGCCTCCAGTGGTCTTGTTCCAGAGCCTCCTTTCTGCAGTGGCAAAAAATATTCTTCTCATTTCCCAATTAAATGTATTCTTGCAGCAGCATAGGGAGCAAGTAAGCAGCTGAAGAGGTAGGGGAGGGTTTGTTGAACCTTGGTAGTGAGGTGGGTTAAGGTTTTCCTTTCTCCTGAAAAGCACAGGAAAAAAGATATGAAAACCTCCCCGACTACACCCAAAGCCTTGCACAGCGCACAGAAACTGACGTCTCCCATTACCTTGACCACATCCAAAGTTCTCCATCAAGTACGACTAGCCCTCCCAGTCACCCAGCTTAACCAATGCCCCATAGAGACACTAGTCTGTTATCTGACTGAAAGTTTCTCCCGACTTTCTTTAGCCCTACCTCCAGAAGTGTCCAGCCCTCCTTCACCTTCCCAGCCTCCCCTTGTCCCATGGCAGGACCCCAACATCTCCCCTGAGGTTACCTGGTGCCCATCCTTTCCTCCTCTTCTGTGACAACTTCTCTAGCATTACTGCAAAACCGAATTACTGCCTGAAGCACCCTATTTCCAGAAAAATAATATTGAGAATTTTCAAGGCAAGACTACGTTTTGTGCCAAAATTGCCAATAATGTTTAAATAACATGATTTCTTCTCCAGTATTTATGTCACTCTTTCTTTTCCTCCCCTCCTTTCTGCCACCTCCAGTTAAATTATGAAGATCAATAATGTCCACTTGCTAACTTCAGTTCACTAGAAGAAACCAAGCTCTTTTTATTTCTCTCAGAGAAAATCCTTTCTATTCCTTCCATTGTGCAAACAACCTTTCCCTGTATCTGCTCTTCTGCAATTAACTCTCCCTTGAGCATTCACAGACAGAGTAGAGTACAACACTCCAGGGGAGCACTTGTTGATGAGATTATATCTAACGAAAACATCTTGTCTTATTCATGGTGGGAACATATTTGTGTATTTCTTGTCTGTAACACAGTTGTTGCTCATATTGGTCCATGATTGCTGCTAATTACATTCAGTTCTTAATATCTCAGCTCTTCTTTTCTGCTCAGGTCCTTCTTAGTGATGAATTCCTACATCACTACAGAAGATGCTTTTCTCTTACTTGGCTACATGGTCCTGTGCTTTGCCCTTTTTTTTTTTTCATTTCTGTTACTGCACTTCTGAAAACTTTTCTTTTCTTCCAGTTTGACATACAGGGGTCTCTCTGAAGCCAGTGCCTTCCAGCTTGCCTTTTCATAGCCTCCAGCCACTCTGGCAGCCACCCCTTGTGATCCTGCAGACCAGAGGCCCCCACATTTTGTACACGGAGGCTACTGCAGACTTGGAGGTGACAGAAATGAACAGATCTCTCTCTAGCACTTTCCTTCTTCACACCTTCACACTTCTAATTTAACTTCTATCATCTGTTCTTTTCTCTGTCAAGCAAGAAAGGTGATTGCATTGACACAGGCCATCTGTGTACTTTAATCTGTGTAAGAATAAAAGATGTCCTTCTGCCATCATAGAAAACAGTCCAAGGGAGTTGTGCTTTAGGTATCAGTGTCAAATTTGTCTTTGGACAAGAATGCATTTGGAGTTTCTGTTACTACACAGAAGTTCCCTTCAGTTTTGTCTTAATACTGTGCAGCTACATTTTTTAAAAGGCTTTAGGATAATAGGTTTATTTATCTTAATCCTAGCAATAAACATAATACAAATGTTTTTTCAGCTTACAATATCTCCCCTCTGAAATTACTGAAAGTCCCTTGCTGACATCAGCTCTGAGGAATTCCTGTTGCTGGTTAGTTAGATTTACATCATTCACTATTTAAAGCAGGGGAATTTAGTTACGATTACACCAGTGTAATGCCCCCAAAACTTGTAGAATTTTGCAAGCTCAGTACCACATATTTAGTTCCAAGAACTGCCATTTGCTTACTCCATATTTATTTACATCCTGATTTATCTCTTTATATTTACTTGAAGACTTTAGTGTTGCAAAGATCAACAAATAAAAAAATACAATAATTGCATTTTTAACATTAAGTAAAACAATGTTTTACTTAAATGATCTGGAAAGTTTATTTTGAGAGAGGTAAAGATAGTTGGTCAAGAGGACTGTAGACCTTGAATTATGTATCTGAAGTGGCATAAAGATAAGAAGCATTAAAAAGATGGGATGAACATTACCAGAAATTAAATGGAAAACAAGAACTAAATGGGCTATAAAAAAATATGAGACAGCTAGAAGTGGAACAAACTGGAGAGAACAGGGCGGCTTCTGTACATCTCCTTCAGGCACCTCACTTCAGTGCTTTTTGTGGCCTAAGGACTCTCATCCTTTGCATTAGAAATCTAGGCCAGTAGTAATGAAACACCAGCACCACTGGCCCTGAGAGAGATTTGGGTGGGCACCAGAAATAATGTCTACGGCACTTCTTACTATAAAAGGATTTATTTCATAAGACACCCATATAAAGCTTCCCTATCATTGAACCTACTTTGATAAGAAGAGAACATTTTCACAACAGTGTGACAGCAATCATGGAACATGGAGGTATTAAGTAATTTTTTCAATTTAATTATTTCGTGAGTTTAATCAGGTTTTTTATTGAAAAAAACAAACAAACAAAAAAGCCCCACAAAAATATTAGAATGATCCAGTTCATCACGAATCCTGGTAAAGCTACATTTAAAGTATTATAAATATAGATGTTTGTCCATTTGGCTATAAAGCAGATGAAGAAGATTAATTATTAGCTGAATTCAATTTGTACAAATTATATAGGATTACCTGTTCCCCCTTCAACATTAAAAACCAAGTGTCAACAGCAAAAATTAAATTACAAGAGCCTAGAAATTCTTGCACATTAAATTTTTACCCTGGACAATGTGAAATTTTTGGAAACAATGCATTTCTCCAAAAAGGTTTTCTCATTTAAGAATTACATGGAATGCAATATAAGTAAATGTCTTACACAGTAAATGAGTGTGACACATGTAACTCTCAAAGCAGACACATTTAGGTCCAGGATTATGGTGCTTCCCACAGACCTGCAACATCAGACATCACATTAAGTCCCTGTATCATCAGCTATTGACACTAGCACCTCTACATAAATTGATTTTTCACAAAGTTGGTCTTCAGGCCCCAATTGCCAGTGCTGGGTAATTTTGAACCATCCTGTTCTCTGAAATCAAGGGCCTAAAGTTGTGATCTAAATTATAACTGAAGGACAGGGTATTTCAGAATTCAGAGTGCATGATCAACCTTAATTCAATTCATTTGGCATCTAGTTTGCAATATGGAAATACCCCACTTTTTGACTAAATACAAGTGCTTGATTTTGCAGCTTAAACCTTTCACAATTTTTTGTTCCTCACATTCCTCAGAAGATACAAACTAACTCTGATCTGTCAGACATCTCTGTGAAACCTCAAGGAAAATTCAAACTTGAATCTTCAGTGTAGGCATAATTAGACCAGGCAGGGATTCAGCACATCAGAAATAGTGCTGAAGAACAACTTCTTCATGAAAAGGTTACTCTGTCGTTCTAGACTTCCTCTGTAATAAAAATGATGTAACAGAGAGGACTAGTTAACCTTCACAATTTAATATAAACACAAAAAAATACTCCTTTCTGATGCATATGAAGCTATTTCATTACTACTGTAGAATAGCACTATGTTACCAAAATAATTTTCAATGGTTTTAAACACGTGATTTTTTTCAAACTAGATATTATATCTTACAAAGCAAAATTTAATTATGTTAAAACAGCCCAGAGCAACCTTAAAAGCAATTTAATTTTTCAATAAGCTTCACAGATATAATTATAATTGTAACTTAACGAGCTTAAAATAAGCATAGTGTGGATATAATACCCTCCTCTGAGTCCCTTAGAGTCACTGTCCAGAGAAGATTTAATCTCAGCAACCATGGATAAGCAACATAAACTCTCTCCTATTGAGTGGCAAAATGTACGTAGTGATTCTCAGTGCTTTATAATTAGAAAGATTAGCATTTTATAGCCATGGATGCCACAAAGTGTGTTTCTCTCTAAAAGAGAGATGTTCCTCCCATGAAAGAAAACAGAAAACCAGAGTTAAGCCTACAGCTGATGAGCCCTCAGTGGGAAATGCCATACAACTGGAAGAGTCAATCACTCCAGCAACAGCAATGTTTCCAAGCAGCCCCATCTGTTGGCTTTCACTCCATGGAGTCCCCAGGCTTTCACTCCATTTCCCCCAGGAAATACTGGCAAAATAACTTTTTTTTTCCCCTTTTTTCATTTGTAGGTGAAGAAGTCAGTTACATGGAACTGCTCAGCATTACATTTTAATCTACAGTTCCTTGAGTTTTATGGCATGAATTTCTTTCTATGATCTGAATTTTCAAGTTGCTGTACTTTCTGGAAAGGTGCTTTGAAAATTTAAACAAACTCTCACAGGAGTCAACAATGAGCTATTGCTGTTATACCTAGTCATGAATCACTCTACAGTCCCACTTCAGATTTAAAAAAAAAACTTTTTCCTACCTTTGTTAAACAAAGGGGGTGAAGCACGTGGTAGGCTACATGAGGGAAATACAATAGCAAGAAGCAGAAATGTTCACACTGGGATCGAGGAGAAAGCTTATGTCTCCAAATTCAAGAACCAAGTTAGAAAGGTCTAGTCTACCACTGCCAAAACTTCCTGGTTGGAAGGGTGGGACCCTCAGTTCTGCTGGCACCCTGCATTTTGGTGCATGCTGAGAGTAGCACAGCCCAAGTGCTAAAAAACCTAAAAGTCCTAAAACCCATATCAGGTCAGACATTAGGCCCCTCGTGCTGTCATTTCTACTTCAGTTTAAACCCTAGTAGACAGAGTTCCAACCCTGCAGAGTTTCAGATGTGCAACTTTGACATGGGCATGTCAGAGCCTGAAAGTAAAATTACTCCTACCCCAGGTTTTAACGTGACCTTCTGTCGTGGTTTGGCCGTAGATGGGAACAAAGGAC
>BJBW01011397.1:6316-17756 GCA_004320125.1 Scolopax mira
GGCCCAGGTTGGCCAGAGAAGCTGTGGCTGCCCCATCCCTGGAGGGGTTCAAGGGCAGGTTGGAGGGGGCTTGGAGCAACCTGGTGTGGTGGGAGGTGTCCCTGCCCAGGGCAGGGGGTGGCACTGGGGGGGCTTTAAGGTCCATTCCAACTCTAAACCTTCTACGATTCTTTGAAATAGAGACACTTTGTCTTCGAAGCAGATGCTACAAACCCCAGGTCTGATTAGTACAGGCAAAAAGTAAGGCACAGCAGGCAGAGGAAACCTTTGTCTGTGGACGTCAGGAGGGGATGAAACCAAAAGAGGAAAGGAAAAGTGGCTGTTAACTTCTCCAGCTACAAGAATGGAATAAGGTTCTGAGACGAGGTCCCCAAACACACCCCAGGAGCAAAACATGGCCCAGCTCAGTGCTCTGGCAAAAGGGAGAAGCTTCTCTAGACCTTCCAGGGCTGCGTTCCCACCAGGAACAACCTCTCGGCCACCCTCCCCTGCTTTCCAAGAGCCTTTTATTCTGAATAATGAGCTTAAAAGGACAGCAGAAGAGCCGTCCCCATCCTGCAGTGAGGATCACGAGTGGCTGGTGGTGGATGTATAGACAAAGCTGGGCTTACTCCTGGAGCAGGAACACAGGTTGTTCCGTGAGTCACATGAAAGCAGGGGGGGGGAATTTCCTGTTGACACCGTATGTTATACATAGATTAGGTCACACTGGCCCAAGGCCACGAGGAAGCAGCGGAAACGGGATAACCAGGAGGGAGCTGAAAGGAACAGGAAAGCAAAAAGAAAAGCTGTTTTGGGGGTGGGTGTGTGTGTGTGTGTGTGAAATAAATCCTAGCCTCAGCAGGGTGGAAACAATGGGAAGAGGGAGGGAAACGAAGGGAATCAGGATGGAAAAGTCAGTAACAAGTGAGACAGAAGACAGGGCTGCTCAAAGAGCTTCCCAAAAGCAAGTGGATCATCTCCTCGGTGGCAGCAGGGGAAATCCACCGCTGTTTAAACTCTCAGCACCAGGGAATGCCATCCTGCCCCGGGAACAGATGAGCCACCTGAATATTTTTCCACTGGAAAACTGTAATTTGTTTCCTGTCCAGTCAACCCTCATCCCTCTCTGACAACAAACAAAGAACAAGTCCCCAGGAGAAGCTCGACCCTCAGTCTTATCGGCTCGCACACGGATTTGTGCAAGAGCTCATCTCTCTCCAGCTACTCTTAACAAACCCAAAAAAAACTTCCTGTTGCAGCCGTGCTCGGTGAGGAAGGACTGACAGGCCAGGCAGGCTTTCAAAAAGCCATTTGACCAGGAAATAGAGATTTCAACCCAATTTCTAGCAGGGCACCTGCACGGACACAGCTCCCTTACATCCAACTTGCTGGGGGGGGAAGGCTGGAAAAAGCACAGAAAATGAGAGTTTGGAAAAACCAGTGGCTACTATGAAACTGTCACCAGTTTTATTTTCCTTTTCCATTGGATGTTGCTGGTCAGGGAGAGTAAAACCAAGGAGGTGGATAACAAGAGGGCTCTAACACCTACCGGACAACCCAGCAGTGGAGAAAGGAGGTAGTCAGCTGTCGGGCTGCGGATGGTTTGGCTCCCCTCACTGCTGCTCACCGTGCTCCTGCCTGTCCCTCCTCCACTGGGATTGTCACGCCGCGTGGCCGGGATGCTGGCTGTGACACCAGCTTGTGGTCCTGCATCCCCATCCCCGGTGGTCACCGTGGCACCCATCCGAGGTGGGTCACTGCTGGGAGGCTGAGGGCACTGAGCTCCATGGGACGGGGCTGGGGGCACGGGAGATGGGGCTGGGGGGCCAGCAGGCAGCTGTAGGGAGGTCCCCAGCACGTTGGGGACCAACCCTCCTTCTGAGGCTTCCAGGCTTGACTTGGCTTTGCTGAACTCGGACAACACCCTGGAAAAGAGAAAAGTTGACCAGTTGGAATGTAGCGACGCTAAAACCAGACCCTATTAAAAAAAAAAAAAGCAAACCAACAGTTATTGCTAATTATAACACCCCCCCCCCCCCCCCCCCCCAAAANNCCCTCCCCCCCCCCCCAAAAAAAAAAGGGGCTCAGCATCACCGCTTGTCCCCTGTGGTACGGCTGCAAAAAAACCCTGTGGCCACAGTCCTGCTGACAGAAAAATGTGTGTTTTGTGCCCTGCAGAGCAGAAATCAAACCCTCTGCAGGTGGGCAAGGACCCTGCCCGCAGAGGATGCTTTTCTCCTCCGCCTCTTAACGGGGTTTAATTTCCTCCTGATGGAGATTTCTAACGAAGGGAGAGGCCGAGGTGCTCCCTGCAGCCCCAGCCCCACGTTTGGCTCCTGGACACACATCCAGCCGTGGTCCAGGTGCCAAATTTCAAATGTTTTCCTAACTGTTAATGAGCAATTATTAGCAGAGCCCGACCAGACCAGAGGCTGTTCCCATGGCCCTGCTTGGCCACCAGCTCCGTTGAGTTCAACCCTCTCAAAATTAAAATTCAAAACGATGACTTTTCATCCTGGGTTTAATCCCTCTTCGAGGCAGGTTCTTCCAGGATCATCATAAGGTACAAAATCCAACATGGAGGTAACGATGCAGTTATCCATGGGGAAGAAGAGACCCTTGGAGGGCTCTAAACCCTCTCCAAGACCCTGAGGAGGAAGGGGGTGGCCTTCACCCACCAGCACCCCAAGGCCAGGCCTCCTTCCGAGCCAGGTTTTAAAGGGAAAATATTTACTGATTACTCAGAGCTTATATAACCTACTGGGAATCTTTGTGCTGGGTGTTTGGCAGAAATAAATCATAAGGATGACAAACTAACAACCTCCCTCCTGCAAATTATCAGCCGGAGTTGCAAATTACAACCCTTTCCTGTGACCCAACTCATTTATTCCTCCCCCTCTCCCCACAGAAAGCCCCGGAGCATCCCCCAGAGTACACCAGGGAGAGGTGACATTCCTGAAACCAGGGGACAGCATTTTTCTGACGTTTCTGTCCCAGTAAAGAGGACAGACACAGACTTCAGTGGCCAGAAGCTCATTTGCCATGGCAGCAGAGTCCCAGCAAGCTGTGCTGAGTGTTTCTTTTTACTCTTCCGGCTCTTTTCAAGGGAAAAAAAAAAAAAAATCATCTTGTTAAAGAAAATCAGGGGAGGAAACCTTCCTGCTTATAGTGAGGAAATAAATATGAGCCCAGGAGAGGGTTAAAAATCATAGAATCATGGAATCACATGGGGTTGGAAGGGTCCTCTGGAGATCATCTCCTCCAACCCCCTGCCAGAGCAGGTCCCACAGGAACGTGTCCAGGTGGGTTTGAATGTCTCCAGAGAAGGAGACTCCACCACCTCTCTGGGCAGCCTCTGCCAGGGCTCTGCCACCCTCACAGCAAAGAAGTTCCTCCTCATGTTGAGATGGAACTTCTAAAACTCAAGTTTGTGCCCATTTCCTCTTGTCCTGTCTCTGGGAACCACTGAGAAAAGCCTGGTCCCATCCTCCTGACACCCCCCTTTCAGTATTTATAGGTGTTGATCAGATCCCCCTCAACCTTCTCTTCTCCAGACTAAGGAGACCCAAGTCCCTCAGCCTCTCCTCATAAGAAAGATGCTCCAGGGCCTTCCTCATCCCTCAATCCCTTTGAAAGGAGATGTGGGAGAAGACTCACTCTTGCAGGGACCTGTCCAGGTCCTCGGTGGTGGTTGTCCCCAGGTCGGAGTCGCAGGAGAGGGGCTCCTCACCCCGTTGGGGGCTGCGGGCGCAGGGAGCCGGGGGGATGCTGTCGGAGCCCAGGCTGGAGGAGAGCTGGGAGGAACTGGTGGTGTTCAAGCTCAACGAGGAGGACGTCAGCTTGGTTTTGCCGCTGCCGGCTTTGCCGATGGGGAGGAGGGAGGGTTGGATCTCGATCTCATCCGACCCCGACGACTGGGAGATGGAACCCAGCGATGCTTTTCTGCGGGGTTCGGATGTGGAAGATGTGAGGGGCTCCAGCAGCTCGGAAACGGGGCACAGACCCGACAGGGAGAGAGGGGTGATCGTCCACTCATTCAAAACGGCCGATTTATAAGAGAGCTCGAAGGTTAAAGACGTTAAACCCTGCAAGTAGCTGAGGAGAAACTCACACTCTTCAGTGTCCAAGAGCAGGGCGGTTGCCTGGTAGTATTCGGGCAGCCGGGACCTCTCCCTCAGCAGGAGCTGCAGGTAACATTCCACCAGGCCATCGTTCAAAGCCAGTCGCAGCCAGGCTCGGCACCGGCCGACGTCCGTATTGATAAAGATAAGTTGTTCCAGCTCCGAGACAATATTTCTAAAGAAATAAAGAGGGAAAACAAAAAAAAAACCCCACAAAAAAAGCAAAATAGGACATGAGCATCTCCGTTTTCGGTCCATCACGGGGTGGTGGAAGGGAAGATCCTCCATGAGGAACTGCCCAACCTGCTCTGCTGCAGGGAGTGTAGGGATTGGGTCAAAAATGGCTGTGGAAAGATCTCTTTTCTCTGTGAAAGCGTGGTTTCTCATGGAGAAAAAAGAGCTCCTGAGCTCCCCAAAGCTCAATATATTGGTAATGACCCCAAGTGCCCCCAGGGTGCCTTTGGGGGCTGCTCCTCTGTCTGTCTGGAAGCATCTCCCACACATCGCTCACCCTGGATGAAGGATACAGAGGGCAATTCCCACTGTCCCAGCACAGTGGTGGGACACACTCAGGCTGTTTACTCCTTGGTGAGAACCATGGGTCTGAATCCCAGCTTCAAGTCTAAAACCAGCCAAAACACTGCTGCAGTGTTTTGCAGCCAAAAACTGCTGCAGCAGCCCCAAAAAGAAAACCAGGTCAGGTTGAGCTCCCTCAAGCAATCTCAGCCTCCTGACTTCCACCGTTCTCCCCCAAAATCCAACAGCGACACCACACTTCCTAATCCTCCCTGGCCCCAGCTCATGTCGCTGCTGCAGATGCTACAAAAAAACACAGCAAAAGTTTTCTAAATACTTTTTTTTTAAGTCTGTCTCTCAAAAAAGAAGAAGAAAATACCTTCAAAGGGCACAAAAATATCCCCCGTAGCATGTGAAAGAGTTATTTTCATCCGCTCTTTCATAATTTAAGAGTTGGTGATGGGGTTGGATGAGGCTTTCAAAACTATTTGCGTGTGGGCTGTTATTTTGTGTGGGAGGACTCAGCTCAGAAAAACCCCAGCAAACACCAAGAGTCACCCAGGTGAGACCTCCCCAGAGCTCATGGGCCAGGGAGGTGGGTGTTCATCCTGGCTGGGACATGGGGACACGGAGGCTAAATGTCCCCAGGAGAAAAGAGAGACCACTGTGTACCCCGTAACCCGCCACTGCCATACACCAGTGTGATCACTGGGGTCCCACTGGTGACACAGAGCCCCCCCAAAAATATATCAGAAAGGACTGTGCCCTAAACTGGCAGCAGCATTTCATTCCTTACCTGTTTGGGGACACTGGCTCACCCCTAAATGGCACTTTGTGCCATGCTGGCAGCACTGGGTACAGTGCTTGGCATCACAGGGGCTTCGCTCTCCCACCTGCACCTCCCAGAGGTCCCCAGCACCCCAAAACCCTCTGTGAGAGCACCTCTCCCTCTGACTGAAAGGATCAGGCACACGGGATGGGGTAGAGACTTATCTTTCCATCGACCCACCCTCCTGCTCACCATTCCCTGAATTTTGCAGCTTTGGCACGAAGAACCCGAGCGTGGAAATGCTTTTTGGGGACGGGCACTCACCGATGGGTGATGCTCTTCAGCAGACCCCAGAAGACAGGCTGGGGAAGGGGTCCCCGACCCCCTGCTTTCTTCCCTTTCCCCCCACTCTCTGCCTTGATGTGCTTTGCCTTCAGCCCGTGCACGAAGACGGCTTCCAGGGCGCTGCAGAGGGTGTTGGCGTTCCCATCGTCGCTGGTCACCACGGCGTCCGAGGTCACGTACTGCTTCTGCAGTGCCTTGATGGCATTCACCAGCTGCTTCTTGATCAGCTGCAAGACAGGAGGTTATTAAAAAAAAAAATAAAAATGAAAAAATGTAAAAAAAAAATCACCATTAGGAAAGATTTCGTAGCAAAGGGCTCAAAAAAAGAAACCCGTGAGGCTCGTGCCATCGCGCGACTCCTCCTCCATCCACACGCTTCAGGGCAGCTGTTAGGGAGCACCTGCAGCCAAACTGGTCACACTGGGGACTCATGCTGTGGGCATCAGGGCTCATTTGGCTTTTTCTGTTTTTAAAATGAGTAACTTCTGCAATTTTAGCTGGGGTTTCGGGGCCCAGCAGGTTGCTGGGGATGCATTCAGAGCGCGCGGCGCTTCCTCTGCAGACACCAAATGGCTTGAGGGGATGGGGAGAAAGAAAGAAATTGGCTTTTTCCAGGTGTTTGCTTGGGGAAAACCACGGGGATTAAATAAGCAGGGGTGAGAAGGGAGAAACCCAAAGGAGGGAAGCTGGAATAAGGGCTGCATTGCTACTTGAACTCATGCAGAGCAGCATGTGACACGCTAACGAGCTCTGCTAATGAGTCCCAGCAGCAGAAATCAAAGGCATTGATGTCCCCCCGCACTCTCAGCAGCTCCTCTGTGTTGATGAACCCACAGGCACTGCTGGGGATGGGCCCCCCCACCCAAAAAAAGATGCCTTTGGCAGGAGGGCTGGGGTTTAAGTGCTGCCTCTGAGCACCTCGGTGGGTGAGAAGCTGGAACATGGGAATTTTACCTCCTTCTTTCTCACACCAGTCGAAAAGAAGCAAGTTCAGTGAATTGAACGATTTTACGCTGGTGGAGGGGATTTTTTTGGTTTGTTTTTTTTTTTCTCCTAAGGCAGCTGAGCCCGGATGTCTCAATCAGGCTTACTTAAAATGAAAGCTGTGGTCCTCAGCAGGCATTAGGCAAACAATTCAGCCATCAGCCCATCAAACAATTCCCTTTTGGGCATCAGTCATGCAGCATTCCAGGCCAACGCTGAATGGCTCTGGCCCCTGCAACAGGGCCAGGGCAGATTTTGACTCCATCCTGGCTCAGCTGCCACAAACCCATATTTAATTTCCAGCCCAGGCTATTTTTTTCAGCACCTAAATAAGATTTCCAGGAGCTGTAGCTCAAGGACAACGGCTCAGGGAACCTCATTCCTGACCCTACCAGGGGACACCTCGTGCAGAAGAAGGTGTTTTCCAGCCACCCCACAGATTTGCCAGCACAAGTCACCCACCTGCAAGTGCCAACCGTGGGTTAATAGGATTAAAGAGTGCAAATTATCTCTTGTGCATGAATTAATTCTGCTGTGGCACGAATTAAAACACCCGGCTTGAACTTTGCTCACAAAACATGTCGAGACTTGTGAAAACCGGGTGAAGAAACCCCAAAATACAAAAGCTCCTTCGCCCCAGTTATCAGCCCCTTCCCCACACTGGGAATGGTCACGAGGGGAAAAGTCCAAGGTAGAGCCTGGTGAGATTTCACTCATGGACACCCTATTTTAACCCCCCCACACACCAGAAAAACCATCAAGGATCCTTGGTGGAGAGCCCAAGCCATCCTTCACCCGTATAAACCATCCCAATCCCAGCTGGCATCACTGACAACTCCTACCACGTCCCCACCAGCAACTGGAGCTGCACTGGGGAGTAACTGGAGCTGCACTGGGGAGATCTGGGGTGTCTCGCTCACCTGTATGGCTTCCTTGGGGTCATCAGGGTGGCTCGAATGCATCTCAGCTGCTGCTGCTCCCCACGCCGGGCACTGCCTTCACATGTCACCTTTGGGACAAGGAGGAGGAAGAGGAGGAGGTCTGAGCACCCGTTGGGTTTACCAGTAACTCACCCCCCAGCAGGAGGGCACCCCGTGTCACACGAGAGCTGCTGACCACCCACCCAGGTGGCGTTTGGCAAGCGCTCGTGGCTGGAGCGCCCACAACACGCCACCATTCCTGGGGCCTAGGAGAGTTTCAGGCAAAACAGAGCAGAGAGACGGAGAGGGAGTAATTAACACTTGCAAAAGGGAGTAATTAACCCCTGCAAGCTGCCCACAGCCAGCCCTAACCCTGGGTGAGACGCCGGGTGGGTCAGGCCAGCAGCGACGCAGGGACTGCACCTGCAACCACCAGCATCAAAACAGGCATTTACCGAGTGAGCCTCAACGACAGCACCCAAAAACCCACATCAATAGCATTAAATGGCCCAGACAGAGGGGTGTCCACCCTTTCAGCAGACCCTTGGCAGATGGAGCCCACCAGAGGAGCGATGCTGCTGCCCAACCTGGCCAGGATGGACTCTCCTGGGGTGCCTGGACACTTGGCCCAATGGCACGGAGCTGCCTGGGAAGCCAAGAAGGAAGGATGAAGGTTCTCCATCAGGCACGGAGCTGCCTGGGAAGCCAAGAAGGAAGGATGAAGGTTCTCCATCCTCTCCATTCAGAGGCAGATGAACCCCAAGATTTTCCAGCTCCTGGGGGTAAGGATGGTGGGGCTTCTCTGCTTCGGTGGGAGAGAGAGAGAAGAATCAGTGCCCTCCTGCTACAGGAAACCTTGGCAAAACCAGAGCAGAGCAGGCAGTGGCTGCCTTGCTGGGTTCAGCTGCAATTGCAGGGTGTTTGCAAACGAGGGACCTTTGACTTCTGGCCTCCTGCCCTGTTTTTCAGAGCCATCTGCCCAAACCAAGCTGTGCCTGGAGGCAGCAGAGCAGGCTGTTGGCAGCAAGACACCCAGTGCACAGCAGCCTCTCTGCTCCAACACGGTGGATTTTGGTGCTGAAAAGGGTCTGAGAGCTGCTCCAGCACCAGCTACTGCTTAGTTTTCTAAGGATGGAAGAGATTGGAGAAGACATTTATTCCCTTGATTCGGAAGCACTTGTGGTGGCTTTGCCATCCAAGTGGAGACCAGCAGTTGACAGCCAAGGGTTTGGGCAAGCTCATGGCAGGCGATGGGCTTGGTGTAGCATCAATACTCCAGGTTTGATTTCCAAACCAACACAAAAACCCCACGGCTTTCCCCAGGCAGAGTTGATGGCTTCAACCTGTCCCTCTCCCTGCACCGTGAGCCCTCGGATCAGGGCAGAAACACGGTCTGCAGACCAGCTCCTGGATGGTCACAGCTGGTTCTGAAGGCAGTGGTGGCCCAAATGCAGAGCAGCCTGCATCCAGAGCATCCCAAACCTGGAACAGCCTGATCCGGAGCATCCCAGACTTTGAGATCCCAGAGCATCTCAAATCCAGAGCAGCCCATACACATTCCACACCAGCCGGTCCTGCTTGGAAGAGCAGTCCAAGAGCTCTTTGGGGACAAATCCAGGATCGATCCTCAGTGTTTGCAAAGTTCACAGAGAATTTCAGAGAAAAGGAAACTGTTTTCGCTATGACTTGTCATAAGATTTCCTCTCTTTGGGTTGCAACACAGGAATGGGGGAGCGCAGTGATTACAGGAATGTTAACCCCTGGCTCAGAGACTTGAGGTGCTGCTGGGGGGCAGTGAGGGGACACCTAAGTGACAGCAGCAGACAACAAGGACAACAAAGAGCTGTCCCCGTCTCTGCCCTCCACATGGGAGGCTCAACCAGCATCAGGCTCTTTAAGTCTGGCAGCCTCTGCCCCTTTCCCTGCCTCCTCCTGCATCCACCCTGCAAACAAGCAGCAATTCCCACCCAAGACAAATTCCTGGTGGGTAGCAGAGACCCAAGGGTGGGAGAAGCCAGGCGTGGGCAGAGGGGGGTATTTCTCATGCCCAGAGAGGCAGCATGGGGGTTTCAGCTTCAGGAAGGCACCCCCTGTCCGTGCTCTCAGTGTCATCCCCAGAGGTGACAAGGGGAGGGGGTGACAGCGGTGTCTTTGCAAAGACCTCATCCAGATTTTGCTCAATCAGTGGTATTTCCCCCAAAACACAGGCTCCTTCACCAGCACCACCTCTTCCAGTGTCTACGGGAGGCGCCTTCACCATGGGACTCTCAACTCCCACCACAACCAGTCCAACCAGTTTGTTCCAGCACCACGAATCCGCACCGCGCCGCTTCTGTTGGGACAGCATTTTCCTGAATAACGAGCGCAAGGATCCAGCTCCAAGGTGGATTTCACCTAATTTTCAGGGATTTTCAAGGATTTCAGCCTTGGGTGAATTGCAGGGAAACGGGGCTGGCAGCCCTGGCACTGGGCTCTAGGAGGAACTGGAGGGCACCTGGGCACGACCAGGCAGATCCTGGAAAGGCAGAGCTGGTCCTTGGGATCTTGAAAGGATAAGAGATGGGATTGGATTTGCAAAGGTAGAGACAAGCACATCTACAGCATGAAAAAACCAAAACAAACAAAAACCCCACATGGTTTCCCAGCACTCACCACCCCGGAGGAAACGCGGGCAGAGCACAACAGCTCGAGTCAAAGAAAGAAAATAAAACAAGTGAGAAATAAAAAACTATCAGCAAGCTGGGGTGGTTAAACCTACCGAGGAAGAGAGGCACCGGGGCGAGAGCAGAGCTGGTTTTTTTCCCAAAGAGCTGCAAAACAGCCAAATTCTTTGGGAAAGGCTCATTCAAATCAAGCCTTGTGCCGGGAGAGGCAGAGACCCCCCGTCCCAGAGCTCGGCTCTTGGGTCTCTCCCAAGAAGGGACGCTCCCCGAGTTATAAATAAACAGCAGGTCACGGCCTGTGCTTTGCAAACGGAAAACAAGAGCCCACAACGTCAGCGCTGAAGCGGTGACTCAAGGCCTGGGTGTAGAACCAGTCATTTTCCAAGCACGGGTGCTGCAGCACCAGTCACCCTCCCCCCTGGGGAAAGGAGGGCTTTGATGGGCCCATGGATCCCAGGGCCGGTGCAGGGACAGCCCTCTCCTCCCACACAGCTTCTGTCTTCCACCCAGAGCCCAGCCACGCTTAAAATACAAGCCAACACCAAGGAGAGGCAGGCTGGGAGCAGGAAAGGCAGCTGGCCCGGCCTTGTTGTGGGATAAAACCTCTTGGAAATAATAAACAAGGGGCAGGGCAGGGGGAGAGTCCAGCTCTCGCAGCAGCAGGACCCTCATGGTCCAACTTCTGCTCCTTCCCAGCGCCCAGCCCCGCGCTATTCGGCACCACCGTCATCTCCATGGGCATCACGGAAGGGATGGGAGCAACACGTTGCTCTCTTCCCCGTGGAAACCTCCTCCTCCTCCTCTTCCTCCTCCTCCTCCTCCTCACAAACAACAAACCTGATGGGGTTGGAGAAGACACTGCTTCCACAACCCTTCCAATTTCTGCCCCCGCGGCACCGAGTGGGATGAAGCAGGAGCAGCCAGAGGAGACCAAGCAGCTACTGAGCTCTCGGTGCTGCCCTTGAGGATCACAGAATCACAGGGGGTTGGAAGGGACCTCTGGAGACCATCCAGTCCAACCCCCTGCCAGAGCAGGGCCACCCAGAGCAGGTCCCACAGGAACGTGTCCAGGTGGGTTTGAATGTCTCCAGAGAAGGAGACTCCACCACCTCTCTGGGCAGCCTCTGCCAGGGCTCTGCC
>BJBW01011399.1:0-67691 GCA_004320125.1 Scolopax mira
CTCCCCGGGATGCTGCATGGCGCTGAGCATCCGCCGCATCCCCCGGAACCCCGTTTTCCCGGCGTGTGTGTAAAAGGGAGGGGGGGGGAGACTTCATCGCGGGGAGGGGGGGGAATAACATGGCGCAACGGTGCCATAATCTCCCACCGGGGGGGCGGCGGGGAGGGCGCTGCGGCGGGGCCGGGGCGGCGGCTCCCCCGAAGGCCGGGTGCTGCCGGGGCGGGGAGGGGGGGCAATAGTGGGGGGGAGGTCCTCTCCCCCCCCCCCCGACTCTCAGCCGTTATTTGCTTGCCACCATCATCATTTCCCCTTCATCCTCTCCCTGCAGCCTTTAAAATACTAAAATATCCTCTTTTTTTTTTGCCCCGGGCGGCTTCTAGCGAGGGAAAGGCTTATACAACGCGGGGGGGGGGGGGAAGATGCGGCTCGGGAGGGGCCGCGTTGCCTGAAGGACCATTGTGCGTGTGTGTCTGTCTGTCCGTGCCGTGTCCTCCCACCTCCCCGCTCCACCTCCGGCGATAAACCCGGAATATCCCCTTCCCTTCTCCTGTCTTTTTTTTTATTATTATTATTTCGCGATTTTTTTTTTCTTTTTAATTTTTTTTCTTTGTTGGTTTTTACTTTTTGCATGTGGGGTTTTTTTTCTTTATTTTTTCCTTTCCTTTTTTTTTTCTTTTTTCTTTTGTATTCCCCACCCCCCCCCCTCCGTTTTTCGCCGCCTCTGCAGAGGAGCGGGCGGCGGCAGCAGCCGCAGCCTCAGGGACGCCGAGCGAAGATGTCGGGTCAGACGCTGACGGATCGCATCGCAGCTGCTCAGTACAGCGTGACGGGATCGGCCGTGGCCAGGGCCGTCTGCAAGGCCACCACGCATGAAGTCATGGGGCCCAAGAAAAAGCACCTGGACTGTGAGCATCCCTTTGTGCTTTTTTTTTTTTTGGGGGGGGGGAGGGGATGTGCGGGGTGTCACCAAGCCAAGACCCCAGGGATGAGGAGGTTTCCCGGGGGGCTCTTCTGGGGCACCGTTGGGCTGTGCTTGCTGTCATCCAGCTTGCAAACCCTCAGGGTTTATGAGATATCTCCAGGAGAGGATGAGTTATTATTGCATAATACTGCTCTTTTTGGCCATGTTTTATTTATTTTTTAACCCTTTTCCCTTCATGACCTCTTGCCTTTTATCCAAGAAGGCAGTGCCACACGTGGAGGGGGTCGGGAAGAGGGGAAGGAATGGGACCCAAGGCAACATGGACACGCGCTTGTCACTCCCCACTTCAGTTGGGATCAAGGTGGGCCAAGCCATAAATGCTATGCCAAGAGCTGGCCAAGCCCTGGTAGGAGCGTGGCCACCTCCACAGTGGACTTCTGGTGAGGTTTAGATGGTGGTGTGTGTGTAAATGGGGAGGCAAGTTGGAAAAGGGACAGCCTTTGGAGAGTTTAGTGGGGTCCCAAAGATCAGAGAGTGACTCCATGAGGTGCCTGATGGTTTGCAACGTGTTTCATGGAGGATGGCTGTAGCTGTGTCTCCCAAAGCTTCATGGTCTATTCTAGACAGGCATTACATTTCTTACAAAACAATGAGCTAGTGATGTTTTGTCTTGACAATTTTATTTCTTGTCAACCCACTCAACTGTCAGTCCCTGCTTGGAGACACCAAGGAGTAGAATGGTGAAAAAATTTAATTGCATGATGTTAATTGGCCTTCTTTCCCAGTAGTAACTCTGTTCAGGACTGAACTTGGTAGATCAACAGCGGGTTACGATATCTAAAATAAAGTGGTTTTCCCCGTTTTTTGGGGGTGTGTGGTGAGAAACGCTTTCAAGCCATGATCAGCAGGTTTTATACCAAGCAGTTTCTTGGCTGCTGGTGGTCACTGAGTAACGCTGGTGCAGGTGCCTGCAAGTACAATTGTGATGATAGAGTATTTCTTAGAAGGAGGTAGTATTACTTCTGAAAAAATAATTCCAGATTTCAGTGCTAACGACTTCCCAGCTAACCCTTAAAGTGGCAAACAGCATGTTGGGCTCCCAGTATATGTATATACTCTCATATATACATCTAAGAGACGCTGATGTAAGCCCCATTGCTTGAAGACTAACTTGAGTCTAAACAGTTATTTAAATAGATTAGCTGCCTTGTTATCACATATTCTCGTTTTCTTGTATGTCTTAAAAAAAAATCTTGGTTATTAATGTCTCTCATGTTGCTGTTTGGTAGCTGTCGACACTTTTTAATCTGTAGGCTGTGTCTGGACAGTCCTACCCTATCTGTTAGTAAAAGCTTTAGCTCATGTTTAAAAGCATGCTGTGTCTCTGTGTGTGTATTTTAATACGTTTATATACACACGCATGTGTTTATGTGTGTCTGTGTCTTTCTATATATCTACAAATAGAAGTACTCTCTGAAATCGGCAGGATTAAAGTGAGGTAGAAATAATTGTACCGCTGCTATATTAAGGTCTGAAAAAGGCTTTGAGTTTGGATTTTGATGCTAATATTACTACTTCAGAAAAGGAGCGTGGGAGAGAGCGAAGCCAGTAGCATTCCAAGCAATTTCATCCCCACCTGCCCGTAAGACTCATGAGAGGGATAGAAATTATCATTTCCTGGGAAGATACATCCCTGGTCATAGTTTTTTTTTTCCTTCTGTTTTCCAAGCTGCATATAACAGTTTTTAAACAGAGAGTTTAACCAACTGGTATCGTTAAAGATGTTGTCAGTGGGGGATATGCACAGTCAAAATTGAAATGAAATAAATGAAAATGAAGTTCATGATTTAGAAGAAAAAAAAAAAATAATTCTCAAGCTTTTAAACCTGAGGCATCTCCTCAGGATGACAAATTATTCGGCAATTCCTTGAACTCTGATGTGTATCTTGTGAGCAAATGTTGAAAGGGGCCTTGTATATTGTAATGAGAGGGCAAATTAAAAGTTCATCCCCTGAAATAGCCATACCCCCGTGCACGCAGGGGGCTCTGCGAAGTGGTGGTGGAGCTGAGCCACGTGGCTGACTGCATTTCAGTTTGGATAAGCAGCATTCCAAGGTGTGGAGAAGGGAATGAGGGGTTATGACTCGCTGATGCCTTAATGTAAGTTTTAAATCAAGGTGTAAAGGATGTAGATGATTAAAACAAGATACCAGGGAGAGATGGTAGGATGCTTTATTGTAGCTTTAATAAATTGCTTTGTTTGTAATGGTTGGAGCTGTAATTCTAGCAATTCTAAGTAATTCTAGTAATCCTAGGCGTGGGGGTTCTGTGTCCTTGGGGAACTCCATAATTTTATTTAGTGTCTTAGTGGCCAGGTGTCGTGTCATACAACCTGTCTTCTGCTGCCCTGCCCAACAGATGGGCCTTGTAAATTAAATGGAGATCAACTATTTAACACGAGCTAAATAGTCCTGTGAGGATGGGGCACAATGATGTCTGTCCTCATGTGTTTTCTGCAGAAGATACTAGTTCCAGAGGGTTAGAGAAAGACGATAGGTGACAAGGTGTGGGGTGTCTTGGTTTTTGTTTAGGTTTTTTTAGCGAGTGCTACTTAGAGGGGATTCGCTCTGAGGAATTCAAAGCATGATCTGGGTATGAGTACGTGTGCGTGAGGAAGGGAGAAGGGAACGGAATTAATGTCTTCTGTGACCAAAACCTGGGCTGCTAAGTGTTTACCTTTGTGTGCTTCTCTGGGCTTGCATGGCTTGCAAGTGCAGGCTTTAGTATGGGCGCTCCACAGTGCGTAGTGCTGCTGGAGCATCCCTCTCCTGAGGAAAGGCTGAGAGACCTGGGGCTGTTCAGCCTGGAGAAGAGAAGACTGAGAGGGGACCTCATCAATGCTTACCAATATCTAAAAGGCGGGTGTCAAGAGGATGGGGTCAGACTCTTCTCAGTGGTGCCCAGTGATGATCTTTAGAGGTTCCCTCAAACCCCTACCATCTGGGAGGGCAATCCTAGTGCACAGCGTAGAAGTCTCATTCTCAGAATTGGTCTGCAAGATGGGTTAAGGCTTCACTGAGGGTGTAATTGTGTGGGGCAAGTAAAAGGCAGCTTCCAGCCTCCAATGGGGTTGAGTCTGATGGTATCAAGAGGGAGAAGCTTTCAGGGATGGGAAATGACTTTCAAATGTTAAAACACAGGATAGATGAGGGAAATACAGGTAGATCTGAATTCAGCTCTTTTTACAGGAGATCTCACTCAGAAACAGACCATCAAGTTTTCATTTAGGGAAGTGAACTGGAAACCAGTGAGGTTGTTGCATCTGCACTTGGTTGTAACAAGTTCCTGTTTCTGAAAATGATCAAAGTGGCTGGGAGTTTCCTTGATTTATTTTGTTGAGTGAATTGTTTTGCGGTAGGAAGAAGTTGTGGAGTGTATATTCTGAAAGATCACATGGTGCTTTCTTACTTCTTCAAAATCAATCTCATAAAGTAGAAGGCCCTTCCAGACATCTGATCAAGAGCTGGGGGATATTAATAAAATCTAGAAACAAAGCAGATGAAGATCAGGATTTTATTTTCTGTGGCTGTGGAGATGACCTGTGTCTCTGTAGTACCGTCTTTACATCCCAAGTCTAATTTTGCATATTTATATGTGTTTGACAAAGAAAAGCTCTAAGAGGAAATTTATAGCTTAATTTCTGCTGGAAGCTGAACTGCTGGGCTGTTGTTACACGTCTGTACTTGCAGTGTTTTGCCTTTCTCCTACAAACTGGGGGGCTGACCTAACAAGTCCGAATCATTGTGGTCTCTAGTGTTGAAACAGAAGTGGCTGTTGACCAAAAGCAATGGGTTAAGCGTTTTGCCTGGGCTCAATAAAGATAAAGTTGCTAGGTCCTGAGCAATGTGCCTGTCTCTGGTTTTTGGGAGAGGTGGGGGTCAGTGGAGCTATCCTGGGGCTTCAGTGACTGTTAACTGGGATACGTATTTTGGAAGTTGTTCACTCTTGAAGTGGTTTGGGGAGTGTTCCAAGTCTGTTGGCACTTGGGGCCCTTTCCCAGCAGGAGTAGTGCAGATGTCCAAGTACTGCATTGCCCTGCAGTCCAGGTGACGCTTTGTCTTTACGGTGGTGGAAGTACCTTCAAGAAAATTGCCAAGAACGGAATCCCTGTAGAAATTGGGCTTACTCCTTCACACTTTACTAATGGAACTACTTTTGTACATGTCGGCGTATCTTGTATTGTGGTAATTTGTCACCATTTTCACGTACAAGAGAGCTGACTGTTTAAAAGTTAGCATTGAAGATCAGCTGTGGTACAGCATCTCGGTTTTTGCTGTCACAGTTTGGGTATATTTTAAACTGCAAACTCCTCCATGTCGCCCCAATGAATCTTTCACACCTGAAAAGAAAAGAAAAAAAATAAATCCAAGCAAGCAATTATTTTCTTTAATTTGTTGGGTTAGTACATTTATTTTTTTTGTGTGTGTGTGTAAGGATGTGTCATCAGTCTGTGTTGAATACCCTTCTGTTTCCCTGGGCTTCTCCCAAGTCCTTTCCCAAAACAGTATTGAAGACTTCATTTGGAGTTGTGTGGATCTCTGGATAGAAGCAGAAATGTCTATCATGGGTAAGGGGTGCTAATAAGAAGGGGTTTTTGCTTAATTGGTCTTGAGTATTTCAATGGCATTAACTTTAAATTCTTCCCCCCACCCCATACTGTTTTTAAGGCATGTGTAGTACCAGGAGAAGGCTGCCCTTTTAATTAAGCTAAGACTTAGCTAACTAACTATTTCTCAATGTGTTTGAAGCTGGGTAGGAGTTCAAATTCATGTTAAGACAAATGTTGAAACATGGGCAGCATCACTTGATCTTCTGCATCTGTGTTTGAGTCTTCTTATGATACAATGGCAAAGGAAGAGGAGGATGAGGAAACAGAAGAGAGGTAGAGAGTGTAATATTAAACTTTCTTTCATCCAAACAGTGTAACTTGATAAAGCAAGATTGACTAGTTCTGCCCTCCTTCCCCTTGGCTTTTCCTCACCTGGAGGCACATATTATTCATCTGTTTTCAATAGTCATCAAGATCCTTCTGTTAAACATGCTTTGTCAATGTCATAGATGACAAATTCAAGGACAAGTCAATTCTTTCTGCTGTACTGGCTCCCATTAGTATACCTTGATAATGGAGTTCCCATGTCTGTCTTTGAGGCTCCTTGATCATGACATGGTCAGTACAACAAAGACCAGTCCATAGTTCCTGGACTACTATGTTTAGTAACTGAATGTTTCATAATGGTCTCATAGTGTTACTCCTTTAAGATCTTGGCTGTCAGCAACTGAATATCTTTTAAATGAGAAAAAAAAAAAAATCTGCAGCTTGATTTCCTGTGGTTTGATTTGATCTGTCTTCTTCTGATTTCCCAGCCTGGAAGGATCTTAAATCCTCCATCTTCTCTGTGTGTCTCACCTGGGCCTGTGCCACTAGTGAGGAATTCTTTGAAGTTTACAAAAAAGTGTTCTGTTGGTGTGGTTGGTTGATGCTTGTGTGTTGCTGGCCCATAAAGGCCTATTGGAAGTGCTTAGAAGTAGATGACAGTCAGGATAACCCTGCAAGGCATAAAACATTTTGGATGCGATTTGTCTTCCCTGCTTCTTGCTGGATGGAGAAATTGGTAGCCAAAGAGAAGAATTTCCTGCCCTTTTAGTCCCCACTTCTGAAGAAACTCCAAAACTCTAATATTTTTCTGCCTGTGGTTGAGATACTTGAGACTGTTTTGCTCTTCCTATCGTACTTACCTTCCTTCTGGTACTGGATGTCCATGGTGAAGTATTGGTTGCAGAGGTGGCCTCTGTGAGAAGAGACCAGGGCATACTCCGTGCCAGATGCAGCTAGCTCCACAAGGGACCCACCACAGGATACAGCTGAGCACCTCTAAGAGAAAGTACTTAAGAAAAGCCAGAGAACACTGGACAGACAGAGGAGAAGGAGGGGAAAAAGTGAGAAATGGTAGAGTGAACACCAAGGTGGAGCAGGAGGGTACTCCATGATGCTGGAGCAGATCTCTGCAGCCTATTCTCAGAGGACACAGCTGCAGCATCCCCACCTGGTACCAAACAGTACCATTAAGTTCACATGTCCTTTTTGGAGCTTCTTTTCAAGGCACAGATCAGGTGCCAGGAAAAGCACAAGTTCTGGTGTGGGCCATGGGGAAATGCAGTAACCCCACCAATGAGTGTCTGCTGAAACTTGAATCTCCAAACTTCAACGCAGGCCACAGAGATGAGGAACAACATTCTGCCTGCCTTGGAGAGAGGGGTTTCAAATACCACGAGAACTGAAAAAGCAAGGAATGAAGCAAATTGGGAAATGAGGGTCTGAATCTTGGTCTGCCCAAAGAATGCATCATCTAGGACAGGGTTGAACCCTGAACTCAAGCTACATGATAGGATAGGAGAAACCTTCCCGGTAGCTTGGTGGTGATCTGTAGCACAGGGTTTGCAGTAGTTCTTGTGTTCCCCTGAGTCAGCAGTACCAGTGAGGTTGCAGCGTGAAGCGTTGTTGGTAAGCTGATATTAGAGCATCCTGCCCCGTCAGACTCCGCGTGGTGCTGGACAAAATTTTGCTTAGATGAGAGCTTAAATAAAACCTGAATAAACCAGATGTTGGCAATTGCTAGAAGACAATCAGAATACTTGGCAGAGGCTAGCTTGTCACTTTAGAGAATGGTTAAATCTGCTTTTTCTGGAGTCGTGCAAACCACATGCTAGACCCCTAAAACCATATTTTTAGTCTCATTTTGGCCACGTTTATTTCTGCAGAGCTGCTTGAAAACACAGAAAATCCATCCCAAACAAGACTTGCAAGGGTGGGCTCACAGGCATGTTCAGGAGTCATAGCTGGTAGCCAGTAAGCTGCTTCTACTCATCAAAAGTTCTCCTCTTTAGGTTGTGGAATAGGTTTGCTGAAGCAGTTGGGAGTTGTAGCCCACTAGTAGAGGGGATATACCAGCAATCTGGAGTGGTGCCACAGAAGGTATTGGACATCAGCCTTGAAGTGTCACCTGTAAATGTAGGTGGAATACTAGAACAGTGTTTTCCAGGCTGCTGGAAAATGGTGTCTCCACCGGCTGCCTGAGCCTCGCAGCTTAGTCATAGGTGCAGCACGGGAAGCAGCAGAGCACTGTATTACCCCTGAATTCCAGACCAACTGAGTCTAAGTATCTTTCTGTTCCTCCTCCCTGCCCAGGATAATGGGATCTCATGCTTTCTTTTCTATTATATCTCTATCTTAATTTAGTTTAATGAGAGGGATCGGATGCTGAAAGGTCCCGGAGTCCTACTAATGTGGTGTATTTCTGTGAGCTGTGCTCTGGCCCCTGAGCTGAGCCGTTGGCTGCTTTCCTAGAGCCTGTTTGTCCTGCCTATTGATAAAACTCAAAAGTGTTAGGATATTTCCCCTAGAGGAGATTCTTGCGAGTACGTAGGTGTGATGGTGATTGAAGGGCCACCAAGAAAGCACACCTTGCCTTCTCATACGTACTGAGAGCTGCAGGTTGCTGACAGGACGTGTCTGCGGCTTGGACTTGACTCGTGGCAATCAACTCTTTTCTTGATCGTAAGCCAACATTGCAAAATTACCACAGGTAGAAAGTAAGTTGGCAGGAACTCCTGTGTGGTAGTTGGGCCACGCAGCTGAGCTCTAAAAAAAAAAAAAGCAAACCACCAGTTGAGCTGTGTTCCTTTGACAAAGTGCCTTTGCTTTCTTAAAGTAGGGATGAAAAAGAAAGCAATGTTCTTTGCTACTTGTTTCTAGGTATTTAGGAGATGAGGTTGTGGCTGACACCTGAAACACCAGTAAGGGTAAATTGAAGAGTTTGGTGTCCACTTGAGCTAAAGATTGTTCTACTGTGTATATAAAGGACCAAAGAACGTGTCTTTTCAAGAAAATGTCTTAAATATTGCTGTCCTAAAGAGGTGGGATGACACTGTGGCTTGACTGCTGACAGAATAGTTGGTCACTTCGGGCTGACTCTTGGCTTGGCAGGAGCACGGATGACACAACGGCAGTGGATCCTTCCAAGGCAGATGGTGAGGGGTTGGTCCTGCAGAGCCTGGCAGGGCCCTAGTGCCTCTGGCATAGCTTTGCTATATCTCTTAAGTCTCTCTGATAATTTACAGAATGTTCTAAAATGGTCCTCCATGGAAGTGAGAGGAAGACACGACTGCTTAAAGCATGAATAAAAGATGCTGACTTGTAAACTTGCATGCATTTTAAGAATGTGGGCGACTGGTTTAGAAGGTGGTCCTCAAAATCAGGCAGCAATGGATTATCTTGCCAGAGTGCAGGACTCCACTAGCTAGAGCATACATCTTTACACATTGTTGAAGAGCCCACGAAGATGCACTTCAGTGGGAGTTCAAACTGTTTTTGAAGGGTCTCTTCCTTTCACTGCTTGTTTCGGAGAGTGTAGGACTTGTATGAGAGGGGGAAGCCAGCTGGCCTCTTTCCTGGCTCCCAGGGCTGCTGTTTCTCATTATGTAGAGGTCAAATATAGATGCAAACTTTAACATATCATCACGTCAGTTCCTTACCAACCCTGGGGTTTTAAAACCTAAGCTTTTCAAGTGGCGACTTGGGTTTGGATCTTGCTGCCTGACTTTGGAATCCAAAGTATGGTTACTGTGCCTGTAGCTCTTAATCTAAGTTTTATAGCTTCATCTAAACCTGTTTATAGGAGGCTGTACGTTCTGCTAAGGGGCAGCAAGCCAGAGGAAATCAGTGTCTCTAGTGTGCCAGTGTTTTGAAAACATGTAAATTTTATCATGAGTGATGTTTTGGTACTGGCATCTGAAACAGAATGCTGGTTTTGGGTAGCCTGTGTCTTTCTGATCTGGTCTTTCATTCTAAGCCATTTAGAAGCTGTCTAGTTTGGCAGAGTTTGAGTTTAAACTTCAGATTGCTCTGCTACATGTGAATAGCAAGAGCGTTAACAGGCAAAGCTTGCAATATTTGGAATCGTAGAATGATAGAATGGTCTAGGTTGGAAGGGACCTTTAAGATAATCTAGTCCAAACATCAGCCTAACTCTGATTTAAAAAACCAAAGCAAACAAACAAATAAAAATAAAAAAAAAACCCAAACAAACCCAAACAACAAAGCCATCACTAAACCATGTCACTAAGCACTATGTAAACCCATGTTTTAAATATGAATAGATGAGTTTAAAGAATTTAAAGAACGGATTTGACAGAGTTGGAAGGGGCCTCTAGAGATCATCTAGTCCAGTCCAACTCCCCTGCCAAAGCAGGATTGCCCAGAGCACATCACTCAGGACTGCATCCAGGTGGGGCTTGAAAATCTCCAGAGAAGGGGACTCCATGACCCCCCTGGGCAGCCTGTTCCAGGGCTCTGTCACCCTCACCGTGAAGAAGTTTTTCCTCATATTTGAGTGGAACTTCCCATCGTCCAGCTTATGCCCATTCCCCCTCGTCCTATCGCTGGAAACCATTGAAAAGAGTCCAGCTCCATCATCCTTCAGCCCACTCTTTAGGAACTTTAAAACATAGATAAGGTCTCCCCTCAGCTTTCTCTTCTCAAGGCTAAAGAGCCCCAGCTCTTTGAGCCTTTTCTCATAAGGGAGGTGCTCCAATCCCTTAATCATTTTGGTTGCTCTACGCTGTACTCTTTACAGTAGTTCCCTGTCCTTCTTGAACTGGGGGGCCCAGAACTGGATGCAGTATTCCAGTTGTGGCCTCACCAGTGTAGAGGACATGGGGAGAATGACCTCCCTCGACCTGCTGGCCACACTTCTCTCTATGCAGCCAAGGATTCCATTGGCCCTCTTGGTGACAAGGGCAGATTGCTGGCTCACAGAGAGCCTGCCATCCACTAGGACTCCCAGTAGCTGGACTTCTAGGAGAACCTGGCTGAGACAATAGGAAACCCCCAAACAACTGCCTGGATATTGAAAGTTAGATGTGTCAGCTGCTGAGCCTGCCTGTTCGACTGCCCCATTTCCAGCATACAGATTGTTAGCTAATTAACGTACCACTGAAGTTTACTTGCACGTTGTCTCATCCCTACTGTTTTTATTTATTTTTTTAAAAAATATATTCCCAATGTTTCAGCCGTGCTCTTTAGGTGTTACCCATCAGACTGCTTCCAATATGTTTTCCATCTTGTGGATTTGTAGTGGATTATGAATTGCTGTTCTGGGCAGGGTTGATAGGTCAGGAACAGCTTCACTTCTACAGGTTTATTTAAAAAAATTATTTCTTGAGGAAGGTAGATCATTTGAAGGTAGAAAGCACTACCCCAGGGTTCATTCTTCTCAGAATAAAAATGACAGCAGCTCAAATACCTTATGTACCATGCCTGGGTTGATTACTGCTTTCTGCCAGATGTGGTTGGAGCTTAAGATCAGCCCCACATGTAAAGGTTGATCAGAAACCATTCCAGTGCAGAGATTACACCAAGTGATCCCATGCTGCCGCAGCAAACATGAAATCTTTACTTTTCTAGTGCTGTTCCAAATAAAAGCTGCAGTTGATCCTGTTACTGATATTTCAGAAAACCATGAAGTGATGAGAGTTATGGATTGATGTAACCAATGGGTAATATTAGGGGTTGTTCACCTTCATGGAAGTATAATCACAGGCCACATCTGGAATTCTGGTATCCAGTTTCAGTAGTCAGTTAACTAGATCTTACTGACTTTTATCCTTCTAAGCAATAATCTTGCAGCAATATTGTCTCTTCGTCCCCTAGAGATTGACATCTAAGATGCCATATTGCGGTAGGATGGAAAACAGCATTTCTCCAAGACAATTGCTTGTATATTTTGATGATTAGTTGGTGTCCATCAAATGCAAATGGCATTTTGTGTAAGTTAAACTATGAGAGCTGTGCAAAAACGGTGGTGCAATGGTGATGACTTGTGTCTCAGCTGCAATTTGCAGTAAATCAATAAAATAGAGAAGTGGCACACCCCGCTCCAGAATTATGTGGTGTTTCACATCGATGTGGGCAGAACTGCTCAGTTCTTGTCTTTGAGCAGAAAAATACACGTTTCTGCTGAGCTAGTTGTGGAGCAGGGTCTGGGTGGAGAGAGGGTCTGGAATTGAGTCTGTGAGTGAGAGGAAAGGGTTGTTAGAGCAGTGATTTCTTGTCTTCTCCCTGCTTTGCTGAACTTTTATTCTTGCCTGAGACAAAATCGTTGGTATTCAAAGTGAGTAAATTCACAAAATCACAGAATTCACTCACTTTGAATACCAAAGATTTTGTCTCAGGTTAATTCTGTACAAATCCTCCTTCCCTGGGGACATTCAAGGTGAGGCTTGACGAGGCCCTGGGCAACCTGGTATAGTTGTGGGTGTCCCTGTGACTGCAGGGGCTGGACTAGATGACCTTAGAAGATCCCTTCTGGCCCAGATGATTCTATGATTCTATAAATGAGGTTCAAGTCTGGGCTTCTTGCTGCTTTAGACAGGGGAAAGAGTCACTGCTTAATAACTAAGGCTTTTCCTACAGTGAAGCTGCTTGAAAAAGCTGGGGTGGCTGTGGCTGGGAGGGAACCAGGCAGGGTTCTTCAACCATGGGGCCTTTTTTCCTTCGCTTCGTGTTCTGGCTTCATGCATGTGAGGCTAAAAAGCTGCTTTCCTTAGTACATTTGCATTAGGGAGTTTGTGTAGCCCATCTTCTGAGTGACAGCTTTATTGCTTCAGATACTTAATTCCTGAACAAAATTAAAGCTTTTATTCTTCTGAATAGTTGGATCGTGGGTGTCAGTAAGGTCAGTGTCAGACTTTGCCCATAAAAAGTATTCATTGCTAATTAATTAGCAGTCTTAGTGGCCCTACTTAAAACCCCAATGACTGCTGCTTAAACTTCAGCAGCTGGCCTGAATATCATCTTTCAGTTGTACTACTCTCAAGGAGAGAGCTCCAATGGAAGCACTAAAGATGATGCACATTATTCTCCCCCAGAGGCAGTGGAGCTATAAGTTGTGGGAGCTTCTCTTTTAGGTAGAAAGTATTCATAGTTCACGGAACTTGGAGTTGCTTATGGGAAGATTCTTTTTTAACATAGTATAATCACACTTTTCCCCCATTATTAGTACATAGGGAGACAGCTGCCTTGGTTGCACACTTTCAGATCCAGTAGAAGACCACCTGATCTTCCCCTTTCCAAGGGAGCTGCACCTGAACCTCTTGGGAGATAAAGCCATATGTATAAATCACGAAGGATCAAAAGGGACACAAATCCAACAATACAACTGGTTTAATATTGCTAATGAGCTGGGCTGGTTTTTGCAGGTGACTTAAAACCAAGTATCTTGCCTTGATACTGTGGGGAGGAGGGGGTACAAACCGCATAAAAGTGCATTGGAATAAAACTCACTGATGTATATGGGCAGTAGAATTTCCAGCTTTTTTCTTTTGTTTTCAAGGCAGGTATTTGGTGATAGAGGAAGTGGTATGCTGTTGTATTTAAAAAGGAGTACTGTGATAACAAGATGGTTCTAACGTTAATTAAACTCTCAGTTTGAGAAACTGGAGGAATCTCCAAGAGAAATCTGCTGGTACTCGAAGTCATCTGCCCTGTTTCTCCACAGACTTTTCATGTGATTAATAGGGAAGAAGAAACTTTTTCTCTACTGAAAAACACTTAATGCTGTGGGTAGTATGAATATGCCTATGAGTAGGCAGAGAGGAAGAAATTGTATATAAAATGTTGTCTCAGTGTGGGATGCAGTTGTGTCGTTCAAAGCCTGACTGCCATGACCTCTCAGACTTCAGCATCTGCAGCAAATACTCGTTCTCAAAAGAGTCTGAGATACGTTTGGGAAGGAGGAGATCTGTGAAGTAAGGCTGGAGAGAGGAGGTAGCAGTCCCCCTAGTTACTTGTGGTCACCAGGACCATAGCTGTGTTACTGGGAAAGTCTCTGTGGTACCTGGAGAGCACACACTGTGGAAGATTGTCTTTAGGTTTGTCAAGTTGGTGTAGGCATGAAAGGGCATGGGCAATATCTGGAAGATACTGGACTTGGATAAAGGATGGGCTTGCTAGGGTCAAGGTGAGATCATAGAATCAGAATGGTTTGGGTTGGAATGGACCTTAGAGATCATCTAGTTCCAACCCCCCTGCCATGGAATGTAGTAACTCTTGAGGTAGATTTATAGGGAGGAAGGAGGGGAATGCTGGTCTGCTGGGGGGCACTATAACAAGCCAGTTTATGATGCATGTTTGTGGAGATGGGACAAGCTGGGGGTGAAAAGTTTGGATGGTAAATTTTATTCCCGTAGGTGAATTCCCAACTCTTGTTTGTGGAATTGCTTGATAGTCAGAGCCAACAGCATTAAAATCATCTAATGTTCTCATGAGCATTTGTTGTAGAGGCAGAAACTGGTCACTTTGTTCTGCTTTCCAGAACTGTTTTGTGGTCGGTCTTCTGTAGACCTGGAAGTTCAGATCTTGCACTGGTTAGCACAACGATGTGATAGCTTCCTCGTACGGTTCTGTGTCTTGCAAGGGAGAACTTGTACAGTTGCCTTTTTATCTGTTTGGGTGGAGGCTTGTGAACTCTAACTTTAAGCCACTTCTGTCTGTTCTTGGCTAGCATGGATTTGGAACAATCCTACCTTTATTTTTCTATAGGCTCAAGGTATTAAATACTTAGAAGCAAAAAAAAACCACCCCAAAACAAAACCAAAAACAACTTGTGAAGACTATTACACCATTCAACATAATAGTGAGGAAGGTCTGTAAGGGAGTTACTATCGGAGAGATTTGGCAAGGTTTAGAAACTGAATATATGACACAACTCAGATGCTGAGGCAGCTCGTGTGTTAATTCAGCTTGGAACGACAGCTGCTCTTACGTGGGCACCAGTATCCTCTGAACAGAAAGGTCTTGTGCTCTGCTGCTCTTCCTCTGCATACTGAAATGTAAATTGTGAAGAATTAACTTTGAACTGGGGAATCCCAGGTCTGTTTCTTACAGAATTGAGTAAAAAAAAAATCCCCCAAACAAAACAGGAAATAGCCCTGCCCAGATACAGAATACAGTCTGAAAATGTAAAGGAATAGGAGAGGTTCTTTAAAGTGTTGTGTAATCTCTCATTAAAAAAAAAAAATCTAAAGACCAGGAAGTTATTTTTAATGAGACTGAAGTAGTCTGAAATTCTGAAGACTGTGAAGCTTTCTTGCTGTACTCTTTTTTTGCCTTGTGATCTTAGCGAACACCAAACTAGTCACATCTTTTAGTGATTTCTTTAAAAGGTCAGGAAGAGCTATGGTGTCTTAATTTATTTCTGTCTTCCTCACTGAACCCTCTACTGACCTTCCTCAATTTGGCAGGTTTGTCTTTTTATTAATGAAGGTGTTAATCATGCTCTAGCTTTACTTCTCTTCCGTAATTAAGTTGCAGGTGGCTTAAGACTGGATCAAGAAGTTGGCTAGTCAAAAAGTTTAAAGACTGATGTTTAGATTTGTTATGGTGTCAAAGAATTGACAACCAGTTATTTCTACGTGCATTGGTTTTGCCTCTCAAAACTTAATTAGAAAAAGTATATCGAAGTCCAAATTATAATTTAAACAAGGATCTCTAGACTGAGTAAGTGTTCAAAATAGCAGCTGCCAACATGTGAAAAGAGAAATAGGAGAAATAATGTACTGTGATTAATATTACCTGGTTTGTATTAACGGATCCACCTGTGACTTGCTTGGAAGACTGCACTTCATTGTCTCTTTTGAAAACTAAATTCCTGTCCCAACAGTAAATGTCTGGATCTGTATCTTTAGAATATGTATCTTCTAGATTTTGTTTTTCCTTGTATGCATTTTCTTTTTCCTTGTAACTATTCTTCCCTACCAACTGAAATCAAATTAATTTTGCCAAGTCTTATTTTGAAATTTAGCTGCAGCTCAGAGTTTGTTATGGTTAGATCATCATCATCCAGAGCAACTCATAAGATTGTGGTTAAGCTGAGACTCCATGGTCCTGCTGGAAGAAACCCAGGAAGCTTCAATTCCTTAACTTTGTGGCACAACTTAATAGGAGACAGCTCTGCAAGAATTAACCTCCTATCTCCTCCTTCTCCCCCTTGGATAACGGGTAAAATCTTCATGTGAGGTTTGATTCTTTCCTCTGCACTGGAAGTAGCAGGCTTAAATTTAATCACGCCTCTCTGGCGTATTGGTACAAGGTGAACAAGGAGAATTGTTGGAGCTGTGTGAACTTGAACTGCTGTCATCAAATACCATGGCTTTATCTACTGTCTTACTTTGTCTGCAGAACTGCCTCCTTCAGGGGTAGTATTACTGAGGTTATAAAAGTTGACTTTACATTTTGGAAGGCGTTCTGCAAAAAAACCCCCAACCAACCCCAAACCAACGCTCACAACCAAACCAGAAAAACACCCTGAGAACAAACACAAATCAAACTTGATGAAGACATCACATAACTTTTGTTGTGTTGACACATGTCTTGTGTATCCTTACAGAAAATCATTCTACTGACCTGAAACTGAAGACAACTTGCAGATTTTATGCCCGTACAAAAGACAATTTTAAACAGAATCGTAGTTCTCACAGGCTTTCGACTCTGAGCTATAGATTTATTGTATCTTAAATGAGTCTGTCTAATTAAAAAACACCGTAAAAATCACTTGTTATGGATTAAAAAAATATTTCATGAACTTTTGAATGCTTCTGGTAAAGCAGTGTGGGTCTCTGAAGGTGCCAGGTGGTTCTCAGTAGCTAATGTGACTCCTTGGTGTGTGTAGACAGACCTGTCCTCTGGACTTTTTCTGCCCTGCAGAGGCAGCATCAGAAGTCTCACAACAGTCTGAACCTTGGCTTTCCACTGTATGGGGTTGTGCTGGGGAGGGAAAGCAAGTCTGTAAATTGGTGACCCTCCTGTCCAGGGGAACCGAGGGCCTGTAGAGTGTTTGCAGCAGCGTCACATAGTTTAGGTGTGCAAGGATGGGCCACAGAATAGCCTGTCTGCTTCTAGGGTAGGATATTTGTCATCAGTGGACAACTTCAGTAGCTGGATGAACATTTCTAGTTTGGGAAGGGGGGAAAAGAAATACATAGAAAATCATTAGCAACGATTACTGCCCTCTCAGGGAAAGTAAAAGATGAGTATTTGCCTTAGTAACACAGAAAATGCTTAGTCTAGTAGTTAAACTTTCTAATTTTTAACTTTTTCTGTGTAAGTCTCTGAACTTTAAGCCTCAGCCCTGTATTCTGTGCTCTTTGTATTGGGTGAAGTTGTCTCCTGAAGTCTTGCCAGGGCTGTGTCTGGCATCACACAGGGTTTTGGTCATGCGGTGGCAGTATGCAATCCATGCTCTGGATCCAGCTCTGTCTCAAAAATGTGGTAATAGCTTGTAAGAAGGTCGTTGCTGGCTGCCTAATAAGAGCCTGTCGGTAATAGGTGATGTGGTAAATCAAAGATCCTATCAGTGTGATAGAGGTGCTAGTGGAGAGCTTGCTGCCTTACTACTTAGGATATAAATACTTAATTTCATATACTCTCCTGTGCAAGTCTGTACCTTCCTAATGTAGAGGACACAAAGCTGTATTTTATTCTTGTTCCCTAAGACAGTCTAATGACTTACTTCGTCTGTATAAGGTGCAGTTGCTTGCACTATTAGGAGGCTATTATTCTTCAGTATAAACTAATGTCTGTTTTTACCTTGTTTCCTACTGTTGAGGAGGTCTTAATGCACACCTGAACACACTCTTCTGCTGGCTAGGTCTGTAGAGGCTCTAGGAGGTGTGCTGTACCATGCTGATGAAACTCTAACCTCTGAGGTGACTAGACTATCTGTTTCTGGTGATACCTCCTTTGGCTGATGTGACTGGGTTCAGTGTGTTTGACATATTACCTATAAGTGAAGAACTCAATAATACTTATTCATCTAACCTAGAGGTAGTGAACCACCACAATTAACTTGAAAACCTGTAAGGAGTAAAGTCATGGGATATTGTGCACCCTGACTTCATCTGGGATGAATCATAGAACAGCCCATGTTAGATCAACCTCAAAAGAACACCTGGCCCAGTCGTTCCTGGGAGTCTAGATAAGATTATCCAGCACCCTGTCCAGTTGCATCCTGAGAACTTCCAGTGATGGGTGCTCTACCACATCCCTGGGGAGGTTGTTGCAGTGAATGATTGTGCTCACTATAAAAATTTTCTTTTATCAAGATGAAACCTCTCCCAGTACAACTGGTTCCTATTGTTCCTTGTCTTCTCCTTGTGAAGACAAAGCTTCCATCTTCTTTGTAGCTGCCATTTGTACTGGAATATTGTGATGAGGTCCCCCCTGAGTCTTTTCTTCTCATGTTCACACACAGACAACTGCTGCTTGGCTTAATGACTATTAGAATCTTTTTATACATACATTTAATACATAATATACAAACATACTGTGTATTTATGTTTACTAAAACAACACACGAAAGTAGCAGGAATATTCCTTTCAGTAGCTTTCCTTAAAAAAACCTACAAAGTGTGGGTGTATATGTATCTTTATACATAGACATGCAATAAGAGAGAGAAATGACTGTAAATAACCCTATAAAAACCTCTGTGCCAAAAAATATGCAGTTAAAGCTGTAAAGGCTTTCATGTTTGGGGGCCAGAGGCAAAAGAAGTATTGGATGAAATACAAAGGCTATGGAGATGGAAAAATGTTGGGATGTACATCAGGGCAGAACCATTGGAAAGCCAGTACTGTTGGACTGAAGAGTCAGACCAGTGTTCCTGTCGGTGTGTACTAATGTAAATTCTTTTTTGTTGTTTTGTTGTTTTTTAAGTGTAGTAAACACTGAACTTGCTGTTTGCGACAACCGTGACCTTCAGCCTGGTGGGCTGAGAGCTGGCCCACATTGCAACCTTTTCCATCTCATTTGTGGCACCTAATACCTTCCTTTTCTCTCTCCCACAGACTTGATCCAAGCAACTAATGAAACGAACGTGAATATTCCTCAGATGGCCGATACGCTTTTCGAGCGAGCAACCAACAGCAGCTGGGTGGTCGTATTCAAAGCTTTAGTTACCACACATCATCTAATGGTTCATGGCAATGAGGTAAGCATGATCAGCTTTGTCTCGAGAGCACGTTGGCACCCAGCAGACTTCAAGCCAAAAACCTTAGTAGTGCAAGGTGCCTCTTCTGAACCAGAAAGGACCTGAGAACAAAGGGCAAGGATGATTCTTGATGAGGAGCAAACCTACCTTAACAACATTGTTAGAGGCGTGAGGATCATGTCTCTTCATTTACAAAGCTGTAGCATAAGAGGAAGCAGCAGCCTGTTCCAGGATGCTGGCAATTTATGTGCTGTCTGGAAACAGAGCTACGCAGGATTAAAGACTACCTGGGATTTTGTCAGTAGAGTCAAAGCTGATGTTCTGGCACCTGTGTACTGCTGTCCAAATAGCTGCCCTCTCTGCATGAGCATTAAAATCTTCCTAGAGCTGTAAATTCAATTTGATAGCCTTTTTGGGTTGTGCTTTCCCTGCCCTTGCTTTTTATTGACCTGTATAGACTGGTATGTCTGCACAAAACCAAAAAAGGATGCTCAAAGAGCTTTAGTACGACTGGGAAACAATTCCTCCCTGGCTGAATATAAAGCTTTTTTTTCCTGCAATGAACTTCTCCAGAGTCACAGCGGAAATTTTTACTCTTGTCCTGTTGTTCTTTTCCAAGTTTTGGCCAATATTCTGATTTATTTTCAATAACTGTTTCAGGCTGTTAGTCCCTCTACTTGATGTGGGGCCCGCTTGTTGTTAAAACGGGCCCTTGGCTTGGTGGAAGCTGGGGGCTTCTGGATTGAAAAGCCTAGGACTATCCCGCATATGCAGCTTTGTTAGCAGATAAATCTTGTGCTTCCTCCAACCTCTTTGAGAATTAACCATTTTTATTGCTCCTTCCACAATCTGGTTTGCATTTTGCCGAAAATCTAATTTTATGTATGCGGCAGGATATTTAGTAGAGATTGAGGCTAAATGTAACCAATCCGAATGGATGAAAAACGTTTTGAGGAAGGTATTGCAGACTAAGACAAAAATCTGGGGTTTCATGTGTGTATGTTGGAACTAGACTGGTAATCTTCCTGCTAAGAGATACAAAGCCTTCAGATAAAGCCTGTGATAAGAGAATAAATTTGTGTTGCAGAGATTTATTCAGTACCTGGCATCTAGAAACACATTGTTCAATCTCAGCAATTTTCTGGACAAAAGTGGATCTCATGGTAAGCCTACTCATGTCTTTAATCTTAACAAGATTTTAATAAGATACTATTGTTAATTTGCTCCTTCATTCGTAAGATGCTAATAATACAGAAATGTGCTGCCTTTTTATAAGTGCTTAATGAATACAGGAGCTCAAGTGAATTTCTGAGGGCACCAAAAGAGCTAGATGGTTTTGATCTGAGTAGTGAGCTTAGAGAGGCCTAGGCAGAAATTAAGGAGTTTTGTCTAAAGCTTACAAAATCTGTTTTTCTACTTTGACTCTGGAATTTTTAGTGAATTTTTCTGTTCCCTCACTTAAGAGAGGAAAAGCTTGTTTTGTGGCAGCTCTGCTAGAGAAGAGAGAAACTGTATCATTCTGCAGCTGTCAGAATATTTGTAGACTACAATATTGGGCAAGGAATGCTATGATAATGGGCAAGATTGAAGCAATGCCGTGTAATTCCATGTAACATGGAGATGTGACACCAAGACTTGAGCATCTTTTAGAAATGGTAACACGTGTCAAGAACAAAGTCAAACACATCTTAAAACTCTAAGTAAAACATGCTATGTGTCTTCAAAGATACTGGTATTTGGCATCAATGAATTCTGTTAAATGCAGGCTTTTGTGTTCTCTGGCACTTTCTTTAAACTTAAATTGTCGTTTCGTAGATAATACAATAGTGTGTCATAGATAATGAGGCATCAGAGTTGATGGTGTTAAGCCTGAGTTGGCAGAGATACTTAATGTTGAGAGATATTAAGGAAAAATGCAGTTAGTCACTAAGTCAAGGTGTGTGGATTTTAATAAAAGTACCAAAAAAGGGACTCGTACTGAAGAGGAGGAGGAAATTTCTGCACACATTCCTGTAGCTTAGAGGAAGAAACTTTGAAAGAAATTCCTGAAGGGTAAGCTGTAATACTAACTGTTCAAAAATCTTCTAGGCTTGAAGGTCACTTGAGTTAGAGGCTGCTTGTACAGTATCGTGTGCCTTGAAGATTTCTGGTGTAAGAGGTCAAAGACGACACTAATCCCTGTGAATGCCATCGTCGTTTCTTTGTTACGATAAACCTAGTCAGGGGAATCTTCAAGGTCAATGTAAAAGCTGGAGGGACTGATACATGTAAAATAGCAGAAGTGTTTCAGTTGAAATTGATCTTTATCCTGGAAGTCATGTACCAATTAAGTATAAATTTTGTGTTAAATTGGCATTTTCCCCCCCTTAGTAGATGGGTAACTAATTTCACCATCAAATAACATTACTACATAACTGTCTAGGAGCCATGAGCAGGTTTCCCCAGTTACCGTGCCACTGGATGAATCTGTTGGAAGCAGAGGACAGATTTTTGGGTGTAGCACTACTACCCTTTGTTCAGAAGCTGCAAGATATCTTGTGATGCCTGTTCTGCATGTGAAGTTGAACAGTGCAACAGAGATCATGTAACCTTTGGATCTATTGACCGTATATTATCAGTATCAGACTGTATCATTATACTGATGACTGTATATTACTAAAGAACCTCTCAACAAACATGAAAATTAAATGCAAAACATGTAACTGTTTTTTGCAGGCTACGACATGTCCACCTTCATAAGGCGTTATAGTAGATACTTGAATGAAAAAGCGTTTTCCTACAGACAGATGGCATTTGACTTTGCAAGAGTGAAGAAAGGGTAAGCAAAGTCTAGATATGTCAATGGATAGGATTGCCTGAGCCCCAGAGATCTCCTCAGCTGAGAGGAGGTGCTGTACCTGTTGGTGGTCAGAACGGGGCAATACAATACATCATGGTGGTCATGCAGGTTTGTGATACTCAGAGATAAAAATGGGCAGGCGTGAAATCTTCTGTAAGACTATGGGTGGCAATTATGTGTCCGTGACTGTTGCGTCATCCTGTTGGAGTACTGGTTCAGGATGATAAAGCAGATCAAAGCCAGTAGAAGTGCAATGAAGGAGTAATGGAATTAATTAGTACCCAGGAATACTGAGGAAAGAAGCTCTAAGCAAAGATTTCCCTGATTTAACAGAATTGGCATGCGCATATTGTGGCACTTGAAGGGGGGAAAAAAACCAATCTATAGAGTTTTTTTTGGTCTTCACTGGCCATACACACGTCTTTAAAAAGTATTCTTAGCAATGAGTTATCATTAGTTGTTCATAACAAACTTGATCATAGAATAATATGGGGTTGGAAGGGACCTCTAGAGATGATCTAGTCCGCCCTCCCCGCCAGAGCAGGTCTACCTAGAGCACATGACACAGGAACATGTCCAGTGACATGCACAAAGATTATCAGCTAAGTACTTCTGTGAGACTATTTCTTGCCAAGTTATTTAAATTCTGTGCCTTTTTTTTTCCATAAAGGGACCAATCTCTTGCATTTGTCACTCTTAACACAAAAACCTTTCTTCACCTGCTGTCAGGGAGGGTGGCTGGATGAAGCATTTGTCACGCCAGGCTCTCACGATGATGTGAGAAGCAGGAGAATTAGACAGGGCTCCAAACATTTGAAATGGATTATGGCTGCTTTAAGCCTTAAATTTAGACAACGAATCAATTTGGGGAAGAGAGAGGGGAAATGCCTTGCCTTCTAATCTGTTTTCCCCCTCGCAGAGCCGACGGTGTAATGAGAACAATGGCGCCTGAAAAGCTGCTGAAGAGTATGCCAATATTACAGGAACAAATCGATGCACTACTTGAATTCGATGTACGTATTGAAGCTGACCAGGCCTTAACGCCGGGCAGGGACTTGTAAATGCTGCCTTGTAATGAACACGTTTCACCTTCCGGGCAACTCTTTTACTGATCATCCCATTGCGTGGGCCAAAAAATTGCCTTTGCAGTGTCCCATTGAGGTAGCATGGGGAAGAATAGCCCTTTCCTATAGGTATGAAATATGCAGGTTGCACTTTTTTTTCTTTATAGTGATGGTAGAGGAACACTTTGGGAAATGAGGGGCATTGAGAAATGCCAGCTCAGAGCTTGAGTTTCATCTTTTGCATCAGTGAGGGGAAAATACGGGTAAGATAAGAGACAGAAGAATCTTTTTTCTGTCTCTTGGCAACCAACTTCTTTCAGGGAAGAGGGAAAAAGCCATTAAAATACCACATGTACATAGCTTGGATTCCTCAAAATCGTCATCCAATTACAGATGTAAACTAAATTGGCTAAACTTTAATCTAGACTGTTCATAGAAATAAGTATCTACAGTATATTTATAATGGATTATAAATTATGTTGTTATATAAATTATATATAAATATATATATAATATAAATTATAAGTTATCGATGATGGTGGGATTGTTTATCTGCCTTAAGGATAAAAACAGGAATCAATTGCTGTAGGAGGTACAGTGTAACCTTGCAAAGAGGTCTTTGAAGAAATCACTCTTAAAGTTAGAATCACAGAATCATTTGGGTTGGAAGGGACCTTTAAAGGTCATCTAGTGCAATCCCCCTCCAACAAGCAGGGACATCTTCAACAAGTTCTTCTATTCTTGATGGGCAGAAGGCCGCACTCTCAAGCAGAAGGCAGAGATAACTGCAGCTTTCAGAGGAAAGCTTTAGAAGTATGTGTCTTGCTAATGTGGTTTTTTTGTTCTTAAATCACATAGGAATTGTGATAGTGGTCTCAGAAGAGAAGTATTTTTAATAAAATAAGGATCTTTTATTAAATGCCCAAGTTAATGTAAGAACTGGAAGATTCTTGACACCATTAACCCAGCTGTGTTATCTACTTGATGACTGAGGTTTTGTTAAGCTCTGCTGCGAACTGATATCTTTTGTCCAGTTATCATTAAAGCTTTGTTAATAGCATTTCTGCCTTCTTCCCCTTTGTGGTAGGTGAAGGAGTTATAATGTTTACTCTGCTTTAGTGGATTGTTTTGGAATGGTGTAGAAAGCCATCCTAGATCTGCTAAGAGAAACCTTTGGTTTCTTTGTGTGAAAGCTTGTATTCAGTGCCTGATTCTATCTATAACCCCATCAGATACCTGTTCTTTAGCAAGCTAAAACTTCTGATTGCGTTCAATATATCTGCTGTAAGTAACTGGTATTTTATTTGTAGGTTCATCCAAATGAACTGACAAACGGTGTCATAAATGCTGCATTCATGCTTCTATTTAAAGACCTCATCAAACTTTTTGCTTGCTATAACGATGGGGTTATTAACTTACTAGGTAAGTAACCTGCTGCCCGTCTCTCTCATACCATGAGCGAGTGAAAAATGAGTTTCAGATCTGTTTCAGGTTTTTTACTTAAGTTTCATTAAAACTGCATTTTTCTTGACTGTTCTGTTCTGAAGTGGGAGAAAACTTTAAGCCGTAACCTCTTACATGAGCATCTATCTGAGACTGTCATATGCCCTTAAAATTGCATAGATTTCCACTTAAAGACACTGAGCATCTCTGTGCTTAAATAAACGTACAGTGCTGTGTGAGCTTGTGTAATATTTCCTGCAAAGTTAGCAAAGAAACTTTCCCTCCATCATTTTTAAGATGCCCAGATTCTTCTGCTATAAATTCTATGTGGTAGCCTGATACGAGGCAATGTACTCCTGAATAACACTCCTGTGAGCACTTCAGCTGGGCTATAAAGACAGCTCAAAATTGAGATTGCTTGGCCAGCATGACTGACCCAAACCTCTGGCTGCAACTGGAGCAGGAGGAAAGTAAGAGGTTACAGACACTGAACAGGCAAAAAGATGTTTGAGATCTATAGCTCAGGAACAATTTCATTTTTTTTTTTGCATCCACGTTGCAACGCTTTCTGGTGGTTTCATATAAATAAGTCTTTTGACTAAAACTATAGGCATGGGAAGCTCGTGGAGCAGTTACAAATGTGCTGGGCATAAGAATTGGATGGAGATTTCACTGTCTGCTGCTGTTAAAAGCATGAGTTTAGGTTGAAATATGTGGCAGTTGTGCTTGATAATGGACATGAACCAACTTAAGAAAGCTACTCAAGTGGAAAAAGGGTTGTTATTTCGAGTGAAGATGACACAGGAGAGTGCATATTAATATATGTTGAAGTATCCTTAACTTTGACTTTTTAAGTTTGGTAGCTACCTTACCTGCTTACTTTTTAGCTTTAAAAAACTGGTTTGTGTCACACACAATGCTGTTGCTGCTGGTTGGGGTGCAGTTTTTCTGTCTATACAATTCTTTAGCAGTCCAGCAAGCCCAACTTCTACAAAGGACTAGGAATGCCACTGCAGTATTCTTTGAAACATGATTTTCTTGAAAACTAGAGTTGCTGATGAATGCAGAACTAACGTTAAGATATCTTAACTGAAATTTGCCAAATTATTTCTCTAGAGAAATTTTTTGAAATGAAAAAGGGACAATGTAAAGATGCTCTTGAAATCTACAAACGATTTCTTACTCGAATGACCAGAGTATCAGAGTTTCTTAAAGTTGCAGAGGTAAGTGACTTCCAGTCTTCTGGAGGCTGGCACTTAAGTATTTTGTGAATTTTTTAGCACCGATATTAATTGCACTTCTTTAAGCATCTGACTCAGTGCGTATAAATGCGAGGCAGTATAGAAGTTCCTAGATCTGGTTGTCCTGCTCTTCTTGAAGTAGATAAGTCCTGCTTAGGACTTTCACGTGTCTCTGCTGTGCAGCCAGCCTCAACTCTCCTGGTACAGCCTAACAGATGACATCACTTCAACCGTATCAATATTTCTTGTAAATGCTGTAGTAAATGCATGCCTCTAGGACAGGGTTGAACGTTAGAGGAAGATAGAGCAATTAGGAATAGAAGCATAGTGATTTTATAAGTCTGCTTCTTAAGTCTTTGCAGCCAACTGTAAGTTAACTGGAATGGGAGATTTTCCTAGTTCTGACCCTTGTTATCATCCTCTTATGTGCATAATACGAATATTACATGGTTAATATGAATATTACATGGTTAATTAACTCTTTTGCTGGGCTCTCATTTGCGGTAGTGGCACCTTGGCACAAGATACACATTATCCATGTTTCATGCTTCATTATTACAGGCAGCGGTAATGAACCAAATAAAAAACTTGTTTCTTTGCTAATTTACTCATCTATTTATGGAGGAGCCTGCTCGACTCCCAGTTGGAATGGAATGTCTTGATGTGAACGTTGAACTTGAGGGAGAGAAGTACTTTAGACACCTGTAGGTCAGCTTCGCAGGACAGGGATTAGAGTGACTACACTTGAAGGTTAGTGGGAGCTTGTTCTTCTGCAAAAGCTAAACCAGCGGGCACTTTGAAGAGCCACGGTGAAGCAACAGGACAACTGGAGGTCTAAATCTGCAATCTGCTGTGTTTGAAATGGTAGGAAAGAAAGGCAGAACAACAAAGTGACTTGAGCTTTAGCATGTTTTCTTTACAGTGATGTCTTCTAGGATTTGCTCACTGGCTGAACTTCAGAGAACTTCCATACGATAGTCAGGTTGCCCACGCCTGGACAGTGTGTGTTCAGGAGTTCACTAACCCTGCCCTTTGAGACAACCGGGTATGACCAGAAAGCCCTGCCTGATTTGCAACATGGAGTATGAACTTTACCAGGGTGGAATCAAACTCACCTTTTTTAAATGAATATTTAATTTAAAAGGTGCTGCAGGTGGTTGAAGGTAGCTACTGGAAAGATATCCATCTTCACTTGTTAACTTCATAGTCTTTTTTTAAAGATGAAGTACATTAAAGGTTGAAGAGTATATCACAGTTTAAGTCAAAATTAGTGCCTGCTGCAGTGGAATAACACACTTACATTTTACCTCTTTTATATCCACAGCAAGTTGGAATTGACAAAGGCGATATACCTGATCTTACACAGGTAAGCTTCTCTTGTAGTCTTTTTGGATAATAACTAGAAGTTCTATAATTAGGAAGCACACCAAGAATGTAAATGTTGGTAGGAAGTCACACTATTTTAAAGCCCTCCCAACTTGCAAATAAGAACTGCCCAAAGCTCTTTTTGAACACTGATACAGGTAAAATATTGTCTTGCGCGATGACTTCTGACATATAGTTGAAGTGTAGACTTGTTTTGTTCTTTGCATAGTTTTTCGCAGCTTGCAGCTCAAGTTTGAATAATAAAACTGAATTTCAGCTAGTAAGTAATATATAATTGTATATAATATCAATGGTATACCTAAATTCCTAAAGGAAGCCATGGCAGTAGTCAGTAGTATTTCCAGAAGGAGTTAGCTGTGTTGACGTTTGAGGTCTATCCATACTCTTTAAACCCCCAAAAAGCGGTCACAGTAGTGAAATACACATTGAAAGCTGTCATCTTTGGACTTTCTAGCTTGACTGTGATGCTTTAGAGGCTGAGGAGGCAACTTGGCAGCTAAAGAGCTTGGCTCACTTTTTTTTATTAGCAATTCTTAAAATATGGCCCCAAATAGCTAGCGGGGAACCCGTATTGAAGGTTCCACCATGATGGTTACTGATAAATTAGTCTAATGTTGAAGCAGTATCCAGAAGAAGTGAAGCAATGCTCAGTGTTGTCCCAGACAACACTTAATTTCCAGATTATTGCATCTGGATAGAAATTTTCTGGAGCTTCCTCTGTGAATTCTCTTTGATAGATGAGCTTCTTATTACCCTGTGGACTTTAAAGAAACCTGTGAATAATGTATTGAAAAGCTGGTTGAAGTGTGTAGAGGAAATAATGGTTTTTTTCTTTTGAAACAGAGCTTTCTGCTTTATATTTAAATAGGCAAAACTTGTATCTTATGCTGTGGCCTTTTAGAATACGTAGAAGTCTGGATTTTACTATTAATTTATTTTTTATCTTGGTAAATGAGAGTCCTTGCTTATCTTTTTCTTGCTGCTGGAGAATTCTTGTAAATAAGTCACTTGTGTTTAACCAAATTCTTTCTTCTGCCCAAATTAGTTGAAAATGAATGAATACGCTTGTAAAAGCGGCAGGTTAAGATGTTTCTGCATTGCATGTGTACATGGGACATATTTAAACTCAAGCCATCATTTAAGGGGTTTTTTTGAGCATTTTAAATTTCTGCAGGTGTTAAGTTACCTTACTGCTCAGTTTTAGTGCAAAAAAATAATATTTAGCTGATTTAGCCAGCCAGCTGGCTTTCAGCTTACTGCACATCGGAGCAGTGGATAGTCTGTTTTCAAGTAGCACAAACTGACTTTTTTTGATGCCTACATATACCTTGAAATTAAAGACGTTATTTATGAAAAACACCATAGGTATTGCTGTCAGGAGTTGTGGTTGATCTGAAAGAGGCTGATAAAGAGAATTCCCCGTTTAAAGACTGTACCATTGAGGAACCGGTAACCCTGATGGAAATACTTAACTGTTATATGCTACTGAATCTCTCAAGGGTTTCCTCCTTGCTTGTTGGTCTTGTAGGAGTCTACTTATCTGGACTCTATTTTTATATGGGAGTGGTTAATCTCCCTGTCATTTTCATTTATGACTTTTCCTATCTACCTTTGTAACAGCAAGTGCATGCCTGGGAGTGTTGCCTGACCACAAAAAGGTTGCTTAAAAAGTAAAACCTAAGATCGCGGAGGACTAAAAAAGCTTAGCTTTTATAGATGTCTAAAATAGTAATCTTTCTGAATTTTGAGTTAGCTGCTGGGCTCAGTAACCTGTGCCTAGCTATCATTTTGAGAAGAAATGACTATAAGATTTTTGTGGTGTTGGGAGTCTTGAACCACAGGGAGCTGCTTTTGAGAGCATTGGAAAGGACTCCTAGTTTGGTTTGTTGAGGCTGCAACTATCATCTAACTCTTTGGGGGTGAAAGAGGTGTTGGAGGTTTGACTAAAAGCAAAACCCAAAGGATGACTTTGAACCTATTACTCTTAAAATTAACCCATGAGTGGGTCGATGTTTGACACTGACTCAAAGCACAATGAGCGGCACAACCTGGATTTGGGCTTCAGGCAGTCTTTTGGAGAGGTAGATGTTTTCCCTCTGCAAATCTGGATGCAGCATCATCTTTCAAAAGCTGTCTCTGCCTGAGTACTTCTAGCATGGAAATCCACCGCTTTCACTGTGGGGTAGATAAAATAACAGCATGAGCATGCACATGGTGGACTTCAGGGAAGATGGTGCTGGCTTTCAGAGTATCGTTAGGTCCAATGCAGTGTGTCTAGAGGGTTATCTTTCTCTTTTCTTTGAAGGCTCCCAGCAGTCTCATGGAGACCCTCGAGCAACATCTAAACTCACTGGAAGGAAAAAAACCTGGCAACAAGTAGGTATATATGTTGTACCATCTCTCAAGGTGTAATAATAACGATGTGAGACTGGCTGGTGTTTAGGTTTGATTCCCCCAACCGCCTGTTACCACTTAGCTGGAAAACAAGCTGTGGTAAGACTAGGGACTAGGCTTTTCCTTTCCCTTACAAAGTTGTCTTAATTGCAACTTTTTTTTTTCTTACTGGGGGATGAAGGGAAATGACACAGCAAACAGCTAGGCACTTTCCAAAATTAAGTCAAATTAACTATTGAAAACCCCTAGAAGGAACTTGTTTTTCCCCGCTACTAAGGCTTTTGTCATCAAAATGTATTTGTTTTCTAATGACTTTGCATCTTCTTACTAGATACTTGTCATGGCAAGGTCTAGGAAGGATTAAGCTAAACCTGTGTTTTCTCTTTTACTGTTGCTTTCCTTGCAATTTAGCGAAGGGTAAGTACATACGTTTATTATCACTTGCATGCACACATGGGTATGTTTTGGCTTTTTTTTTAAGGTGACTTGAACACTTAGAAATGGATTTCTTCTTTAAATTGTACCCAAGCTGTTGCTCACTTTTTGTATGTAATCATTAAGGTTTTTTTAGTCATTTCTGTCGTGTCTTCTAATCAGTTCTACAGCTCCTAAGACCCGCCCCATTTGCAGGTTACATCCTAGTTCAACTCCTCCTTTCATCTCCTGGATCAAAGCATCTCTAAAAATATGTAGCAGTGTTTTCATACCTCATAATAATGAAAGTAAACAAATGCACTGACATACATTTTAACTTACAATTAAGGCTCTGTCGCTAGCGTTAGTGTGATTTTTCTTGCATGCTGGAGAACTTTCAGCTTGGGCTTTCTAACTTAACTCTTTCCAGACTTCTAAATACCATTATTTTAAAGCAACTCTCACTTTCTTTAAAAGGACAGTAAACTTTGAGAATTCACTGACACATCATCAGGCCTATGGTGGAGAACTGCTTCCGTATTGGTCTTACTCTGCTGCTGTTGCGTGATTTTATAATATGGCGACCATAATCTTGCCCCAGTAACTCTTGTAGAATTTATTGAAAAGGAAAAATAATCCTGTGATACCAGTTGTGTACCAAACCAACTTAAGAGGTTATTTTAAGATTTGAAGTAAAAATTTTTATTCCTTGTCCAAAAGGGCTGTGGAAGTTTGAGAAATGAGTGGGTCATGCAATTGCAGAGAACTTCAGAAAGATGTCATGCTTAGCTTTTGGCTTTTTTGCAGGTGTTTTGATGACCAGAACCATAGTTTCCAAAAGTGTACTTCTTTGAAAACACCCTTCTTTTTTTTTTTTTTTCCAGATCTGGGGCTCCTTCTCCCCTGAGCAAGGTAAATACAGCAAATTGCTGGACTAGTTAATTATTGTATAGGTGATACGCTTTAGAATATCTTAAGGCCATAAAGAGTTACATTTCTGTCTCCTAATCTGCTTTTTAGGCTGCACTAGCCAGGCCCTACCTGACTGAAAAAAATTGCATCTTTTAATGGCCTTGTAAATAATGGCCCCATAAAAGCACTTCCCTGATCTGAAGGGCTGCAGTGCTTATACCAATGCAGAAGGCTAAGCAGCTTTGCCAGGATTTGATGGCAAAGCTTTGTGAAAGCATAAAAGATGCACATATGTTTCTCTCAACTCCTTTTTTGTGGTGTGTTTTTTTTTCTTACTCTGCACCCTTTCTCCTCCCAAACTCTTCAATCCATCTGCAGCTTTTTAGGAGGAAGTTGTGACTCTTCTAAAACCACATTCATGGGAAAAGCCAGGAAGAAAACTCTCATCCAATACACCTAGCTTCAGAATTAACCTTTATTAGTGAGACTGCTCACCTTAGTCTAAAGCAAGAGTTGCCAGTGAAAATGTCCTGGTTTGAGTGTCAGATGAACTAATGAGCTTTATGGTGTTAGTAATAGTAGTTCCTGGTATCCCTGAAGCATTGCCAGGTGCTGTAGGGGGAGATTCAGTGGGTGATTGGAGTGTAAGCTCTTGAATTTCTTTCCAAATAGCCTTTTTTTAAAAATAAACAAAAATCTTTCTTGTCTAATACTGTAGCAGTTGGTAAGAACCACATGGTGGCTCAGAAAGTGTTCTTACAATTTTAAATAATCCCCTCTTCCCCGATTTATGCAAAAAATTTGGACCACTCTAGCCTCAAACCCTAGTAAAGGCTTGAGGAGAGTCTAGAAAGCTTATATGCGTCTCTTGCTAGAGTTGTGATGATGGGATGGCAGTAGCAGAACTCAGAAGAAAGTACCTTCAAATTTACCATTCTTTTTCTTTCTTGGAAGTCGTCAGAATGGCAAACAGGGCTAAACAGAGGACATGGTTTCGCTTGTCTCTCTCGCTTATGATAATAAGATCTCATGTCAAAATTGGATTTTTGAAGTATGTGAATCTGTGCATGAATTGTTTGTGGAGAAATGCTGGTGTAGTGAACGTGTATTTGAAATATTTCTCCAGTCTTCTCCGGCCACAACTGTGACATCTCCTAGTTCTACTCCAGCGAAAACTATTGATACATCTCCTCCAGTTGATCTTTTTGCAACTTCATCTACAGCTGCACCAGTCAGGTAAGTTTAAAAAGAAATAAAATATTGGAATAATTGAGCCTGATGTAGGTGCCAAAGTGACACTTGTAACAGAAAGGTTTTGCAAGATTTTGCTTACTTAGAATTGTCTAGTAAGGGGGGACCTGTAAGATCATCTAGTCCAACCATCTACACCAACAGATGATGTACATAAATATTGAATTGGCTATATTATTCTACCACAATATGAGACCACAAATGAGCTCTAATAAAAAAAAAAATGTGGCTACTCTGATTTGCTTTCAGTGTAGTAGTGATGTTGTACCATTTCCAACATGAACTTTTAATTGAATAGACTGAAGCAACGTGCAAATCTGAAGAAGTCTTTGCTGACCTTCAGTATTCTATTTCTAAAACTGAATTAAGATTCCTTTTCTTTGCTGTTCAAATTAGTTAATGAAGCACGAAAATAATGAACTTTTGGAGGTTAAAATGAAAAAATAAACATTTGACCAATGAGAAAATCTGAAGCTTGTTTTCCAGTCAAGGCTGGAACAAGCTGCTGCTACTCATTGTAAGAGCAGAGATGAAAGAAATCAAGACATGCAAAAGCTCTAAGCTTGAACCAGGAGTCTGAAAAACTTCAGTTAAATGTCAGATGATGGACTTCACTGAAGAAAGATCTTTTATTATTTAAATGTTCTAAATGAACAAGACCTTGTTTCCTAAGCAAATACCCTGCTGGCTTAAGCCATAGAAGTTTCACCAACTCTCTTCTACTCAATGCCTGTTTATTGCCTGGAAATGCAGGTTTCTTGCTTTCTGTCATGGCACAATGAAATAGTGAAGTAGAATGGAGCTGTTTTCAGTTGCAGCATTTATTTGCTCTCCTCTTAGGGAACCACCTGGCATTTTGTTTTTGGGTGGTGCTGTTTGGGTTTTTTTTTGTTTTATTTGGTGGTTTGTTAATATTTTTTTTTCAAAGATTGTAAAAGTCTCATAGATCTGTTAAAATGTCATTATCAAATAATGGAAGTAGGTCAAGGTGCCGTCATGGGGTGCAATGTTTTCTTGCCACTTACTGCAGTAGAGGTGTTTATGGCCACTGCTCTTATCCTAAGGCCTGAAAAAATTAGAAAGCCTCTCTCGGAGGTTTCATCAGTCATCCAAACTAAGGGCAATTCTTACATTCTCGTTATGATTTATTTTGTAAACTTGATTAAAATGGACAAATTCCTCCAGTATCTAATATCCCTCTTCCTTTCCTTGGCAGCTCTTCCAAACCATCCAGTGACCTTCTGGATCTGCAGCCAGATTTCACCGGTACTGGGCAGGCGGCTCCGGCAGCCGCGGCCGCAGCCGCTTCGTGGGGAGGTAGAGAAACCTCAATCTCAGCCTCAATTCTTCCAGTCTCCATCTTTCTTACCTGGCTGAACTGAAACCCAGCTCTTTTCCCTGCTAGCACAGGATGTTCCCAGCTCGCTCCCAGGCTTCTGCTGACCCAACAGCCAGGCATCCCTTCGCAGAGCAAGATTTTTCCAGCATAATAGTATAAGCTGCTTATTAAGGGCCTGAGGGCAAAGCTGGGGGGAGCCAGGATTATGTGACTAAAAGTAAGGAGGGAAGGGGGATGGCTGAAGGTGAACAGGTAGGGTAGGCACTTTAGAACAGAAGACCTGGAACTGCTCCTGTGCTTGTTGGCAAAGCCAGGGCAGAAATCAGCTCTTCTGTTCATAAACCGAAGCCCCCAGGTAAGTTAGGGAGAGGATCAAAAATAGCTTTGAAAACAAAACTACGTCTAAAGTAGTTCTGCTGCAAGTGTGATTACCTCTGACAACCCTTAATGTATTTTTATTAAAATCTTCCTTGTCTGCTTAAAGAATAATACGAAGGTAGAAGTAGAGGGCTAACTGCCTTCACGTGGGAATGCTCTGTGCTGAGCTGAGCCTCTTGTTCCAGGCGGCACCAGCAGCTGGTGAGCTGAAGAGGACCATGATAAACGTAGGCAGTGTTCACTCCTGGCCTGCGAAGGCAGGGAATTAGGCCAGTAAATGTGATTTAACTTAACGCAGTTGTAAACCCACACCGCGGTGTAATCTTAAGAGCTCGTCATTTGTGTGGCAGCTTAATGAACCCATCAGCCCTCTCACGGCAGGAACGCGACACTGAGTCATGCTGACTCTGCTCCGAATGCTAACACTACTGGGTACTGGTGCCTCCTGCATTCCCTATTTCTTTTCTTAGCTCTAGTTCATTAAAGATGATGTTCTATCTCGACCACTTCGTTGTGACAGGATAGCTTTGGCTTTCATATAGACCATGTTTTGCATATTCCTATTTAGTCTGTTGAATTGAAACATTTTGGTTTTTTTGCAGAAGTGTCAAATTTTGTTAGCTGATATGTAATCATGCCCAGAAAGCAAGACCAAAGAGTCATCTATGTTTGGATGCCTGGGACTAATTACTCTGCAGTTTTTGATTGAGTCCTATTTGTCTTGCTTTGTAGTTGCCAAACAATGTTGGGAAACGATGTTGGAACACAAGCTTTGGAGGAGTTTGAAAGAGCTCAGGCTTCTCAGCTAACTTTTTTAAGCAGTTACTCATTTATGCAGAGTAAATGGCCAATAATATTGTAAAATAATAATTCACATTGCAATTGAAAGCTGATTTTATGTGGTTTTTTGCTTTGCTCTTTTGGACAAAGCACCTGCAGTTTGGAACTTGGGTGTGTTGATTCTTCTGAAATTACTGAAAACTTTTAAAATTGACTAGTTATGCTCCCAGAGCTCTTATTCCACAATGGAAAAGGACAGCGAGCTTTTTTCTTGTGGGCAGGATTATTGCCAATCTCGTCACGTATAGTTGAGTCTTACCTTTCAGAATAGCATTTTGGTAACTTGGTAAGCTTTGGGTTGGTCAGCTTTCCTGCTGGCAAGAGCCCAGGTATGATAACCTATTGCTGCACTGGAATCTTGCCTTTTTTTCCCCCTTTTCAACTCTCTTAAATAATTGTCAAACACCATGCCAGACATGCATAAATTGAGAACTGTAGTGGCTCTGGTGTGAAAATACTCACATTTCTATTAATAGTAATGAGAAAACCTCTCAGTCTTTTTGTTTTGTTTTTTTTTAATTATTTATTTAAATGACTTATTTAAACTATCTGCAGGATGAAACCAGTAGTCATTATAAATTGCACAGTCTCATAGGTACCACAGAGCTTTCTAATTAGTGCAGATGGGACAGCATCAGGAATACTGTATCCAGGTCTGGGCTCTCCTGTTTAAGCCAGAGGGCTACCAGGACTCCAGGGATCAGAGTGAAGGGTAATAACAACAGATTGCAGCTTCAGAGATTGATTGGACATAAAGAAAAAATTATTTCCCTTGGAGGGTAGGGCAGTAGTGGCACAGATCCCCAATGTGAGCCAGTGGGGTCTCCATTCCTGGAGTTTTTTCAAAACCTGACCAGACAAAGCCTTGTCTGCCCTGATCTGGTGTTGGCCATAATGTTGTTCTGAGCAGAAGGCAGGACAAGATGTCCTTCCTTCCTTCCATCTGGGACTTTTGGGAGAATGTGTACTGGTGCCTCCCTGCTGATTGAGCTTCTCACTCTTCTGTCCCACAGCAAGTTAAGGTGGGAACTCATGAGAAAGAGTAGTAGGGAGTGGAAGCTGGAAGAAGAATTGCTGCAGTTCAGAATAGCTAGGAAAATGTGAATATCAAATAGTTCGAGATGCAGCATCAAACTGGCACTTTAAATGTCACATAAACCTCAGGGATTCACGTCAACAACAAATGATCCTACTTTCTCAGTCTCACTGGCAATGCAGATTCTATGTATTCTGGCACATACTGTATCTTTGGTGTAGTACACTGTATATTTAGTGGTATATACAGTACACTGGAGCTTTTGTTGTACACCTAGTAGATTTCTGAATACAACATAAGTTATCTAGCAGATTAACTTGTAGAAATCTGCACTTCTGTGCTAAGAGAAGATGTTCAAAGTAGGGTAGTAAGTTGCCCGCAGCATATTGCGAGTTGGATTGATAGGCATTTGGCAGGCAAACTAGACTGTAACATTACTAAAAATACAGTGGGTTAAATTCTGCATCCTCACAAGGTCTGACTCTCGGATATAAAAGCAAATTGACTTGAATTTCTGCTCTGAACTACCTTGTAGTGTGTCTTAGAACATGGATTTGCTATTAGTATTGTTCCTTTAATATTACTATACCCCAATAAAGCATTGGTTTTAATCCTACCCATATTAAGAGTAAGTGTAGATTTCCATGCTGGATGATTGCAATTTCACTGTACTGTGATCTATAACATAACAAAAGGGCATTGAAAAAAGAAACTAATAAAAGGCCAAAGTTTGCCAACAGTTGTTTATTTCTAAGCCTAGCTGTGAGACGTCTACCTGGTGTGCAGTAATGAGATACCCGAGTGCTGCATTTTTAATATACTGTTAGGCTCTTTCAGAATGGTATTTTGACTCACCTCAGCTTGTGCTGAGGTAATCTCCAGTAGGACTCTCTCCCAAGGAACCAATTAGGAAAAGACTCACATATTAAAAAGGTCCTGGTGCCTTTTTAACAAGTGTTGCAAAATAAAGGCAAACTTGCTCAAAGCATTTTGCTTCCTATCTGCTGACCCACGGTAAAGCATCTGGACTCCGTGCTTGCTCTTCAGTGTGGATCAGATGCACCTGATGACCCTGTTAAGTCTGCAATGAATCCAGGAGCAGCACGGAGCTACTGCTTAGTAAATAGGCAGTTGCTGAGCTCAGGCTACTCTAACTGCAGTATAAAAATGTAATAGGCCAAACTGGTTAGTTTTCCCAGGTTTTTATAGCTTATAGTATGTATGCCTGTAAATACTTAAAGGGTGGGTGACAGGAGAATGGGGACAGTCTTTTTTCATTGGTGCCCAGTGACAGGACAAGAGGGAACGAGCACAAACTTGAACACGGGAAGTTCCATCTAAACATGAGGAGGAACTTCTTTCCTGTGAGGGTGGCAGAGCTGCCCAGAGAGGTGGTGGGGTCTCCATCTCTGGAGACATTCCAAACCCACCTGGACACGTTCCTGTGCAGCCTGCTCTGGGTAGCCCTGCATTGGCAAGGGCTTGGACTAGGTGATCTCCAGAGGCCCCTTCCAATTGCTATCATTCTGGCATGCTGTGATAGTTGGTTTTTATGTAGGCAAGGCTTTGTCTGTCTTGGAGCTCAATCTGACTGATCTCAGAAAACATCACATAGTAGGAAATTAAAGATTCTTCAATGGCTTCCAGAAAGAATTGACTAAGGAACTGAGATTGGAACAGAGCCAGCCTGCTTATGCTGTCAATTATTTATTTTCCTCGTTGTGAGTGTTGAGAGAGGGTTGTTTCTGCATGGTTTGCTTGCTTGGTCACAAATGCAGGATATCAAATGCTTTCCTAGGTTGTTGGTTTTGGGTTTTTTGATTGTTTGGTTTGGATTTGTGTTTGGGATTTTTTTTTTGGCTAAATAGTTGTCTCAAGTACAAGAACCATGATCTGTCTGCCTCAGAATACACTTGCAGCAGTAGAGATGCTGTGTACTGTATCCTGAAGTAACTTAACACTGTATTTCATAAAATCATAGAATTGTCTAGGTTGGAAGGGACCTTTAAGGTCGTCTAATCCAATCATCAACCCATCTCTGATAAAAACATATCACTAAACCATGTCACTAAGCACTATGTCAACCCATTTTTTAAATACCTCCAGGGATGGTACCTCAACCCCTTCCCTGGGCAGCCCATTCCAATGCTTAGTAACCCTCTCAGTGTCAAAATTTTCCCTAATATCCCCTGGTACAACTTAAGGCCATTTCCTCTTGTTCTACTCTGATGGAGTAGCCTGGGTTTAGGGTGAAGGGCTGTAGGGCTGGGAGGTGGATCATGACAGCTCACTTTGGGCAGAACCTGAATTCTGTCTACTTTTAATGGCTGTTACGTTGATATTGACTGCTTTGTGACTGCTTTGGTCGAGAAAATACTTGAAATGAAGCAGAATTATCTTGGGATTCTCTTTGTTATCTGAGTGTGTTCTGCTAATAGCTCATTAATTAAGCCTTAACTATGCCTGTTGACTATACTTCTGTGTGAGTGCTGGGATCCATTTGGGGTCACTCTTCCCATGTACACTTTTATGTGGTGAAAGTCTGAAATTTGTGTGCTCTTAGGCCCAGAAACTTGTGTTTAAAATTTTGAGAGTTTTTGGGGGTTGTTAATTGTTCATAAACTTCAGAGAAGTCTGCCTACTTCTGGTCTTTTACTCTTACACTGCTAAGCTAAATGCAAGAGAGAACTACTCTGAAGAGGTGGTTCTTGGCTTTATCCTGGGGTAGTAAATGGTAGGAGACCTTCCTGTCAACCCTTACAGGCCAGTAGTTGGTTCTCTCTGTTACAGTTTAAGAGAAGAAAACCAGCTGTATAAAACCAAAGCGATAAGTACTACCAGTGTCTGAACCTTTTGCTGATCAGATATTAAGGAACTTACCAGATACGTGAAGCTTATCTACTGGTTCTTGTTTTGAATAGAGTTGTTAAACAGAATGAGCTTTGTCATGTAACGATAACTTCTTCAGTGTTGCAAAAGCAAGTGCAGAAATTGTGTTTAACCTAGGCATGTCGCTCAGAGAATGAACATATGGCTGATGAACATCTTCAGTCTGGCAATTCTACTAACTGGTCTGTTTCTTTATTCTGCTGTCGTTTTAATGGACAATCGCTAGACCTCTTGGGAGAGGGTGAGTAGTATTTTTGATTTCTAAGACTTTTGAAGGTGAAGACTCGCTAAAGCTATCTGGAGCTTGAGTGACTGTGGTCTCTCTCCCTCTCCCCCTCACTTTTCCTCTTTGATCTCCATCATATGGTTGTGTATAGATAATCTGGCCGCGCTTTCCGGTGTTACCTCTGAGCCGCAGATCTCAGATCCGTTTGCCCCAGAGCCTACTGCAATTCCTGCTGCAACTACTGATACTGCGACTACCACGGCTGCAGCTGCTACGACCACCACCGTTCCTGCTGCCCCTGCTGATGTGGATCTCTTTGGAGGTTGGTTTGGTTGCCCAAGTTCCCTCCCCAGCTTGGAAGGCCGATGGATGAAGCAGTATATTGAGTTCGGCCTATTTCAACAAGGCCGCTAAATTTAAATGAACTATGGCCAGGGGTGCCTGCGTGTCGTGTCAGAGGCTGGGTGGAATAGGAGATGTCAACTGCCCAACACTCTCTTCCTTTGCTCTGCTTTGAGCTGGTAGACTGCATATATGTGGAAATGGCAAAGTGTATACACTTAAGGCTGAGCTATGTTACGGTTGAACAACCAAAAACGTTAGTTTTCAGGTCCAGGCTGGGGTAAGCAGGTATTCTTTCCACATTATTCAGTAACTACACGCTGTACTGCAATTTCTGGAGAAAGCAGTTGTGCTTTCATAGTTATTGCACTGGAGAGGATGGACGTGGCAGCGCCCTGCCCTTTCATTACATGTCACGCTTGAGCTGTCTTCTGTTTCTTTTGGATCTTTCCTGTAAATGTAGGATTGAGCCAGCTGAAATTACTACATTTCAGCATTCTTGAGTCTGGGTTTTATTTCGCATAGCATTAACTGTAAATTAAAGTGGCAATGCACATATTCCAACTATACAACTAATGTATAAGAAACATATTCTTATAGTTCAGTTATGCTCTTTCAGTCTCTAATGTTAGCGTCTGACTCTCTTCAGTAAGAATAAATTGCCACCTGCATTTTGTCGGCTTTCTTGTCACTCTCTTGGAGCAGGAGGCTTCTCAACAGCACGTCAGAAATTATCATTTCTTTTCAACACAGCACCAGCCCATGTTAATGGGGAAACATTCTGATTTACCAACTACGTGCATAGCATGTTTGAGGTGACCTGACTGCTGTATTTTTTGTAGTTCTCTTCCTGTGATAAGCACTTGGCCATCAGGATGTCAGGAATCAGTAATAACTTGCTATCAAAACTGAATTCCAGTATATTCTCTGTGGGAGGGGTGTTTATCTATCACTTCTAGTCACAGGGGTCCTGGATCGGTCTCACACACAAACAGTCTGACTACAAAGGTATCATCTCCTAAAGATTGAAGGTTCTCAGACGTTTTGTGTCGGTCTGACTTCAACAGATACCTCCAGGATGTCTCCAGTAAAACTGCTGAGAAGTTCTAAGAAAGGAGAACTGCCACCTGCTACTTAATTCCTCTTTTTACAAAGACAGATAATAGTCTAAGTGCCGCGGGATCAGGCAGTTCAGAAGCAGTTTTAAAATAGTTCACGGGCAGCGGTTCTGCACACCACTAGGAGTAAGAGAGAGCCTGATGTTACTCTCAGAATTCCATTGCAGAAGCCAAGACCCAAGGTCCTTAATCCTTGAAGATGCATAGCATGTGAAACTTCTGGTGGGTAGATGTTGAGGTCGAGCCAGTCTTAGATACAGCACTTTCAAATCGCATTATTAATTTAAGCACAGATACATGACTTTAAAAAAAAATAACTAAATAATAGTGAAATGGGTGGAAATCATTGTAAACTTGCAGCAGGATTAGAAAAATGTCTACCTTTGCCTGTTCTTCAAGTACTACAGCAATAAGATGTGCTCTTCTTTTTTTTTTTTTTAATACCTTTTCCACTATTCTGTGCCTGCAAAAATGGCTGCTACCAAATCACGTCTCTACTCCCACGTTTATAAAGCGGCAGAGAGCTGGATGCTTTTAGTTTCCTTTTAGTTTCTAAAGATTTAACTGCTCATTAGATTACTTAGTGGCACGTGTTAAGAAGTGGGGTTGTCTCCATTCTCCACTGTGGAAAGAATTTTACTTTTGCAGTCTCCAGACTTCATGACTCAATCTCTTCTTTTATAGAGAATGTATTTTGTTGCTCAAATACTATAAATCTCCAGTGGATTGTATATTAAATGGATACTGACCCTTTCCTAGAACACATCAGGCAGAAGCAGGGTTTTATTGCTTAAAACAGCATCAATTCTGGATTGGAACATTTCAAGTTCTGGAATTGAAAACCTTTAATTCTCAAGAAGAAAAATCTCTAAACACACTCAGCAGTGAAGGCACTTCTGCAGTGCCTTCGAAGCACCCACAGCCCTGAGCCATTTAAGATCATGGAGTCCATACTGAACCTCCATCTCTCTACTTACGGGGCTTTCTGTTTCTTTTTTGGTTTCTTTCTGAAGCCTCTGCTGTATGTGATGTCCCATCCTAACATTCCTTGTTGCTTTAAGGCTACAGTACAGTGCAAGAAGCTGTAGTTCTTGGTCAGACAGTGCTGCTCTCTAGCTTTGGTGGTGCTGGGGGGCCTGACACTTAATAAGTAGGTATTTGACCTTTGAGGTCTGCTGGAGATCCAGTCTTCAGGGTCACCTTAACTTTTTTCAGCTTGCCAGTTCTTCAGTTGCTTCTTGCAGTTCCTTGGCAGCGAGGTGCGGTAGGGAAGGTGCAGGGGGAGTGATCTCTTGAGAAAGGATGTAAAGAGTCTGCAGGGAGCGGCTGGGTAGGGAAAAGAAGCTAAAAGCTGCAGGAAAAAGGTGGCCAAGTGGATGGAAGAAGCAGAAGAAAAGACTTTGCAGGAATTGACCGATGACTGTTACTCTCTTGCACTACGTCGCTGATACTTCAGCTGATAGGAGAAACTTGCTGCCTGTTTGCAGCAAGCAACTTTGTCTTTGGGAGGAAAAGCAGCTCTGCATTATGTCTTCATCTCTAATGTGGTCTTAGAAAATGAATGAGAAATGCAGGGTTGATCCAGCATAGCTTTTTGGAAGCATTCAATCTGATTAATGGGCAAGCTTTCAGTTACCTTGGCCAAGTTCAAGAACTCCTTATCTGTCTCTTTAAGATAAACAAGAGGAGGCTATTGTCAAATCCATCTGGAATCATTCCTGAGAGAGAGAAATAAAGAGGTAGAAGAAAGGTGAAATATCTTGAAATGCTTTGTATTTCCATTATATATTTTCATCTTGTCCATATTAGAATTAGGACAATTTGTGCTCTTGCGTTATATTCTTTATAAGAAATCTGGAGTCTAGCCTTTCATGCTGGGAAGTAATTATAAGTAGTGATGACTGACTTCTGTGCTGTTGTCTGGCAAGCTGGTGTGGATAGAAGTGTGTTCTTTAGAGAAAGCCAAGGGTGACCCTCCATTTGAAAGCTGGCCCTGTAGAGCAAAACCCAACACACATGACCATACGCATTGTATATTCTCAAGTGGTACAATTCAAAATTCTTCAGTCGAGTTCTGTGTTGAATTTCTACGTGGGCTATGCCAGTGTCTGGTGTACATACAGTACTGTGATGTTTGACTAATTATGATTTCTTTACTTGGACAACTGCCATCCAGTTTTGTTGTTGAGCCCAGATTACCTGAAAAATAGAATTGTACTTGAAATGGCTTATTAGCAGGCCTTTTTTTGCTACTAACTCATTTGAATTCTATTGTACAAGACTAATTGGCTTTCATCTCTTCTGTTGAAGTTTCAGTGCATGTTCTTCTGAGCTTTTTAGATTAACTGGCAAAAACTTGTTTTTTAAAATGGTTGTGTTCATTTTAAAATTGACATTCAAGTTAAAGCATGTTAAGCTTTTTCCTGTACTAGTTTAACAGTGCAGTTGCTGTATTCCCCAACGGATTATGTTTTTGTAATTTGCTGACTTTGTAGTGGTAGAAAAATAGCCTTTATGAGCATCTTGAAGTATTTAATCTTAATTGCGCAGTCTTTTTGTGAAGAAAGTGCTTGCCTGTGAGAATAGTCCAAATGGCACTGTCCATTAGGGCTACTTCATGGAATTAAGAGCTACAGATGGTGGTTTAAGCCCAGGAATAATGGCCTTAAAAGTAAAAGTTCAGAGCTTAAAATTTAAAGATATACTTAGCAAGTGGCCAACAAAAAAAAAAAAAAGGCAGTCAAAGAAAATTTGTGAGCAAGTTGTTCCAAAAGACCAAACAGTTGTTTTCCCTGACTTGACTGGTTGGCCTTAGTGGTGATCCTCAAAGAAAGGAGGCACATCATGGCTGGCCGGTAGTTAAGATGAACATTCTTGATGTGTCAGAAGCAAGCTGAGTAAATATAACCTATGCATCAGGTTATGGCTTCAGAAAGATCCGATTGGGATACTGTTAAGAAACAAGTAAGTTCAGTTTCTCAGATGTTGCATGCCTGATTTGGCTCAAAAGCTAGAAATGGTAGATGTGGATCTCTGAGAGTGTAATTGGGTTGTTACTTGTAACAGTTGCTTCAAAGCACTATGCAAGAAAATTTACAGTTGCAGATTAATCGTGTGTATTATGGGCTTTGAGCATGCAAGTTTTGATATCTTTATTAACACCAACTTACTGCCATACCTCTGCTCTTTCTTCATTAGTTAATTTTGGGTAGTACATGAGCGCGCTGCTCTGAACCCTTATACAATGAGAATAATGCTGCATTTTACACTCTACTGTATTTCTTGTGGGTATTTCTTCTTTTCTGAGAAGCTCCATCTTCAAACCCTGTCTAGAACATGCTTGTGTGGGGTTGGGGGAGACGAAGCATTTTGCGCTGCATGACTTGTCTTGCTGTCAGAATAACATCATTCATGTTGTATAAGGGGATCTACCTGTGCAATTTAACTTGGTTCTTTTACTATATTTTTCTTCTCTTTATCCTTTCTTTTTTTTTTTTCCCTTTTAATTTCTGTTCTTAAACTGCACCCAAGATGCCTTTGCAGCTTCTCCTGGGGAAGCCCCTGCAGCAGCTGAAGGGGCAGCAGCACCAGCTACCCCAACCCCTGTAGCCGCAGCTCTTGATGCATGTTCAGGAAATGGTGGGTTTTATGTCATTAGATAGTCTCTTGTTTTGCTGTTTCATTTGTTTTGTTTTATTTAATTTTTTTTTTTTGTTTAAACTACATGGCAGTGTGTTTTTCTGAAATTTTTATAGTGTTTGCAATTGGTCGAAGCAAACCTTAGACTGAAGAGCATGCTTAACAAAACTGCCTGTTCCTGAGACCCAGTAACTTTGTGCTTATTTAGTGGTGCTAAATCCCAAACTTTGTGCTTATTTGGTGGTGTTAATAACCAGTTCTGGCAGTCCTGAGTTCTGTAAGCAGTCACCTGCTACCCTGGATGTTCTTTTGTCGTATTCCTGTCCTTTCTTGGCTTTGTCAAACAACAGCCTTTGAAAGTTTTCCCCTGTAGTAACTTGACTGCTCGGCCTTTCGGAGGGTCTGTTTTGGAAAACCATAAGTAACGTGTCTGGATAAGTAGGCTGGGTGTTGGAGTGACCTCCTCGGTGGGCGCGCGTGTGTTTGCAGAACGTGCATTGCCTGTAGTTGCTTTGTTCTTGACTTCCTCCCTCACCGGTCCTAAGTATGCATACACATGTATTTCCCCTCTCCTTTTTACAAGACCCCTTTGCCCCATCCGAAGGTAGTGCAGAGGCTGCTCCTGAGCTGGACCTCTTTGCTATGAAGCCAACAGAGACCGCTGTTCCTGTAGTTACCCCTACAACTAGTGCAGCCACTCCAGTTCCTGCAACAACTCCTTCTCCAGCTGCTGCTGTCGCTGCTGCCGCTACCGCTACTACGGCTACTGCCACCACCACCACCACCACCACCACCGCCACCACTTCTGCTACCGCCACCACCTCCGCTCCTCCTGCCCTAGATATCTTTGGTGGTAATTTTTGTTTTTAATTCTTTGATTCCGGTGGATTGGTCTATCAGGAGCGATGTCGTTGTTGCGTGCATGCTGTGTGTTGGGCTTTCACACCGGAGAGCCCGTTAACTCCAAGTAACGATGTACAAAACTTGGAAGTTCTTGCTTTCAGACCTGCCTTTCAAAAATGAGTTAAAGACGTCTTATGTTCTTGGCCTTAGATTTATTTGAGTCTGGTCCCGATGTACCTGCAGCACCCAAACCAGATGCTACTCCTAGCATAGATCTCTTTGGTACAGGTAAAGAGAGAATTCTTCCAGTCCCCTGCTGCTTTAATACTGTGTAATGGTGTAAAGTGACTCGAATGACGCTTAACTTCTTGGTTTTTCTTTCCTTCCTGGAAGATGCTTTTTCATCTCCACCGCAAGGAGCTTCTCCTGTGCCTGAGAGTTCTCTCACTGCCGATCTCTTATCTGGTGAGTGCTTGTCTTCACAGACCATCCTACAGGCTTCTGGGGTTTTGTTTTTGTTTTTTCTCAAGGGTTTAAAAAAAAAATAAAATAAAGACATTACAAATGTACACCTTTAAGCCAAAATACAAAGCTAGTTACTAAATTGCAGTTTTGACACTATGGTTGCAAGATTAGCAGCTGCTGAAGATGCAAGCCATGAAGTGGCTGACACTGAAGTTGAGTAAGTGATGTTGAGAGAGTAAATCCTCCTCTAAGCATAAGAAAATTCTTAATAAGCAATGCTTTCTATAAGGTACTGTGGTTTTCAGTTGCTGTGTGAGAAATGTAACACTTCCTGTTTGCAGTTCTGAAGACTGTTACCTGAATTTACCAGCCCCATGGTTCTAACTGGTGGAGCCCACATGGCTTTGAAATATTTAGCTATCATAGTTGCCTTGCTGATACTAAATATTATTTATCCTATGCTTACTGCAGTGGATGCATTTGCAGCCCCCTCTCCTCTACCCACTGCCTCTCCAGCAAAGGTGGATTCTTCAGGTGTGATTGACCTATTTGGTGGTGGGTATTTTTCTTTCCTCACCACTTCAGAGTTGAATCACTTCATCTCAATTACCTTTGCACTTGGCTAAAGCTGCAGTTTCCCCTTCTCACACCTTCTCCATGTAGCCCCATGGCTAATTCTAGCATGGCCAGTTCTTTGTGTTGCCCAATAACGAACTGCAAATAAGCCATTCTGTCCTCATGACACTTGCCATTCTGTCTCCTGTCAGTGCATGCGTGACACCTCCCCAGAGGTCCAGTGAAACCCTGGTGTGTGCTGTTTTCTTCTTTGCAACTCTCCACCTTCACGTTGTTTTTTTTCCTCTCGGTTCCGTTTCTCAAAGCAGCTGAAGTTTTGAGGATGGCTTGTCTCGGACTGGGTATCCGAATCCCAGGATCTTTGTTGGATTTGACAAGGTGGAAATTAGGATGGGCAGAGCCAACTCTAGTGGTGTTGTAGAACAGGAATGCTGCTTAGAAATTGTGAATTTTCAAACATCAGTCACATCCCTCTAGAAAGAGTTAATGTAAGTCAGCAAATTGTGGCTGGAATTTCTCCAGTCTGTCATCAAATGCATTCATCTCCAGAGGGTTTAGCCCTCCTGCCTGGAATGATGTGGTTTGTATGGATTTTCTGAGACACAACTAAAAGACTCATGAACCTCACTGATTTAATATTGATATTGCCTTTAGTGCTGTGCTTCCCTATAGAAAACCAGATTTCTTTGAAGTGCTGGTTTGTAGCACCTCCTTTTTTCCACCTGAGCTCCGCATCTGTGGTACTGCTCTGCAATAAAGATGGCCAAGCATTTTCATTTGCTTCTGATGAATTAAGTGGTTATCCTTTTGTCACCTTTTGTTTAAGATAGGTGATGGATCGGTGCTTATAATATTGAACTCTTTACCTTTCTTTTGATGCTGTCTGGAATTCCCTGTAGATGCTTTTGGAAGTAGTGCTTCTGAACCCCAGCCCACAACCCAGGCTGCTTCTAGTTCCTCAGCTTCTGCAGACCTACTTGCTGGTAATAAAGAACTTCTAAAAACTCATTATTTTAATGCAAAACTAAGCAAAGGTCTTTGAAATTTTTATGTTCTTTGTGTGTAAGTGGAATAAAAGCCTCGTTCACAATATTTCTTAGTGCTTTAGATGTCTTAAATTAAAACTACCACGATTTATAATGCTTCAGTTAAGCACTGTTGCAGGCTCTGCTACTTATTCCTTACTGCTAATTCAGCTTTGTTTCCTGGCTGATTTAATTAAGGCAGGTTACACACCAAAATGTTAAGAGCTTGAATGAATGACGTGGTAGTTTTCTTGCATTTAGCCACAAAGAGGCTGGGGGGAATGAGAGAGAGCTTTTCTGAGCACAAAGGCATAGAAGTTATAAGAGACCCTCTCCTCGTACTAGGTGGGATGAGGTCTTTGCTGGTGCTGAACGTGGCATCACTGTGACACCTGTTGCAAAGGTTGAATAAATATCATTTTAGCCTGCATCCTACAGATAGGCAGCTTCAGCTGAATCCTGTTTGAACTACACCCCAAAATTCCTGCTACACCATGTGTGTTAGTGGCTATAGTGATTGTGCTAAACAGCTATGCCCATCCCAGTTTGAAATTTGTAGGGAATAAAATCTCAGAAGAGGACACTTTTGCTAGTACCTGCTCTAAGTGTGGGCATCACCTAGTTGTGCAGCAAGAATGTAGAAGTGGTCTAGAGAATAACAACATTTATGTCCGTTCTCAATTGGTTCCAGTGCTACTTTAGGTAGCAAGCCAGCTATTTAAAGTGGGATATAATGTATAAATGCATGCTAAAGTTTTAGTACAGGCAGCTTCATGATTTTAAGGTAGAAGATGACCTTTTCATAAAATCATGGAATGGTTAGAGTTGGAAGGGACCTTCAAGATCATTGAGTTCCAACCCCCCTGCCATGGGCAGGGACACCTCCCACTAGACCAGGTTGCTCAAAGCCCCATCCATCCTGGTTTTATTTTAATGTTGCTTCAATAGGTCATTGTATTAGTTATCCTATGCATAGCTTGATGCCCGAGATCAGGCTTTAACTAGTAGATTCTGAAATATAGCAGTCATTGGCAGTTCTGTGTGTATCAAGGGACTGGCTGCAAAGATGTTGTTGGGAAGAAGCTAATCCTGCTTATGCAAACATTACAGTACAAAATATTTTATGTCCTTTTCTGTAACTAAGCTTAAATTCCAGTAGGAATTGTCGTCCAGATGGCTTAAAATTCAGCAGTATGTTCTCTGAATCTGATGAGATCAGAGAGTTATCATAAGTCTAAATACTCAAGCAGACCTGAAACAGTTGGAGTGAGTAGAAGATTTAAGTTTTTTTTTTCCTTATATTCAAAAGGGGTCCAGGTAGATCAGAATCTCTATTTGGCAGATAGAGTCTGTAAACATCACAACATATTGCTAAGCATTTGTTCACCCTAGATAATGGCAGATGTATAGCCTGCAGTGTAATCCAGTTCTGAATTTAAGATTGTCCAGATTTCACGTGGTGGCTGAAGGCTTGTCCTTCATGGTTTATGAGTGTTTGGCTTGTACTAAGTGTTTATATGCATAATGCGATGAGTATACTTACTTTATGTAATTGTCTCAAGAGTTCTGCTGTCAAAGAAGTTGCTAGTCTTTTCTTGGCCCTTCTAAAATACACATCTGCCTGATGTCTGAATAAGTCTGAGCCTGCATAAATTTGTCCTGTTCTTCAAACATTTGTTAAGTGTTTAGTCTTTTTTTTTTTTTTCTCTGAGAAAGCAAAGTTTTCGGGGAGAGCATCTGAGATCTTACAATAACGTTTGATATAACTGGTGCTTAATTTGAGCATAAGTTCTTTACATTGAGCGCTGGCCTCCTAATTAAATGTCTGGCAGATGCTTGATTTTGTAGCTGGGAAACATGTGGTTGTCACTGTAAGATGTGTGTGTATGTGCTGTAATGGATGTACCTTGGAACCACGGAAAGCAGTTTGGTTAAAAAAAATGAGTGGTTGGAAAGTGTTCAGAATTGTCTTTATTTTGCTGTTTTCAGAAAGCTGACTTCCCCACTGAGCTGGTAACTACAGAATGGTGAAGGAAGGAATTAATTGACTGCATAAACAAGAATAGTGCTAACTATTTGAGTAAAAACACAGAAAGTAGCGATAAGGGTTTAAAATTAATAGATGATCTCTTCTGAATCAATATGTAGTATTTGGTACTTAATTTCAACAATATGACTGGTGGAGTAGCATGTTTAATTTCTCAGATTTCACCCAATGAAAAGATCTTTATTTACTTTGGGTGAGAATAGGTCTCTACAAATTAAAACATTCTCTACAAATTGGAAAAAAAATATCTAAAGGAGGAATTTCAAATGAATAAATGTTCTAGCTTCTGTCCATAGGCAGCAGTGATTAGCTGGGCAAAGAAGGGTAATAGACTGTAAAGTAGAATGTTTCCTGAATGAAAAGAAACTAAAGGCAGTGGTAGAGCACTGGCTCACTGCTGTCTTGTACCCGGCTCTGGCAAAGTAATATGCTTTCTATTCTGATACAGGGGGAAAAGTAGAGCCTGCAGGTTGTGCAGAGTGCTATTCCCACTGGATTTGTGTAGTCGTGGTTAGAGCACTGAGCTCAGGTCTTCCTGTACAAGGGCAGCCAGGAAAAAACAAGACTGAGAGACTGCAGATGTAGTACAGAGGTCTTGGACATCACTGTCAAGAAGAGATTGAATAAAAGATTCTATAAGCCTTACAAATGGCTTATAGGCTAAAGAGAATTGAGAAGGTGTCATATGTCTGTTCTTGTTCTGATGGAGTCTTTGCATATTTAATCAGTTACCAGAGTCTGTAGATAATACAAATAAGCTTAAATTGCAAGGGAGATCAAATTATATAGTGGGCAAGGGAAGGGTTTGAAGAATAGTCAAGCATGAGTGCATTGCTTGTAGGCTGGAGAATCTCCATGAGTAAGGTTTATTTGTTTTATAAATACAGGGTTTATAATATATAGCTTAACCATGATTATGGAGATTCTCCAGCCTACAAGCAATTCACTTGTGAATGCTACTGATCCTGTTTTGGCGTGAGAGCCGTGTGAGGGGGCAGCAGCTTGAAGCTTCTTGATGAGGGAGACCAAGATGGTTTAAGGTTAATAAAGTACTGCACTGTGAGTTGAGATTCCAAAGTAGCTGATGGCTGATCATATGCTTTTCTCAAGTTAGTCCTTGGTTTATCTATTTTGGGAACCAATTCTCATGTGTTGTGTTCTGCCTGTGGGATTACTTACCTGGAACTATAGTGTGTAGTACTAGAATAATTGTGTTCTCTACTCTGTTGGTCTGGCTCTGCAGAAATCTAAATAACAAACATCGACATTTTATTGGTGACTCTCACAAAAGCTTAAATTCCCTGGGTCATACCTGGCATACCAAGGGTGCTTGCGCAGTACTGAGTTATTTACGATAGTCTAGAAAAATTGTTTCTATCATTCTGCCTTATATAGATTGAGCTTTTGTTAAACACAGCTCAACAAGACTGACTGTAATGTCCACACCTCTCTTATGTGGCTTTTTCAAGGCTTTGGAGGTTCTTTTATCGCTCCCTCTCCATCACCAACCCCAGTCACTCCCGCTCAAACCAGTCTACTACAGCCGAACTTTGATGCAGCTTTTGGGACAACAGCTCCAACGACTGGCAGCTCATTTGATGCATCAGGTGAGCCATAGGGTTTCTTCCTGTGCATTTTCTGATGTGTTTCTGATGTGTTAGATGACTTAATGACACCATATTTAGACTTTGAGTACAAGTGGTAACAGTGATTTCCCTATTCCTTCTCTTACTGGAAGAACTCAGGGAGGTGCTTAGGCTGGTGTGTGCTCAAGAGCTTTCCGTTTTTTATTCTACTACATCAGCGAAAAGCAAATGACTGTGAACATCATCCTTGCATGTGCTTGATTGCATGAATCAGGAATTAAGCAAGGGAAACACTGTTCTGTAAATCAAGTATATGGGCGAGTCATCTTTGCTGCTGTTGAAGCTGTTCTTGAGCTTGCATGGCAGCACAAAACGGAGACTGAGGTCGTGTTCTTTGCCTGACTAAGCTTAAACTTTCATCACTGCTATCATTTTGTTTGTATCTCTTCCATTCTATATTTTCCATGCTGGGTCCTTGCCACAAACTTAAAAATTGGTGAGTTCTGCAACTGTACGAGGGGTGGGAAAAAAAAAGGGGAAAAAAAAAAAGAAAAAAGGTTGAAGTAGTACTGCTGTTTGGTGATTTGGTTGCTTGCCAGTGCACATGCTACCCCTTCCTGTTGACTTAGCATGTACCTCAAATACAGATCAGAAGATAGAACGCTGGCATGAGATATACCAGGCTGTTTGCCTTCAAGGGATCCAAAACAATTGAGCTTCTGAGTCTGATGACTTGGACTAAGGAGGGTAGCTCTGTCAGTGTGGATGGCTCTGGTTCCTTCTGATCTCATAAGATGTTAGTAGGCTTTCCCAACTCCCTGCTGCTTGCAAGTGAATAGTAACATCTTGAGACTTTCAATCCTGTTGCCGTAAGATGTCGAGGTATAAGGCTGCCTTTGCCACAGTAATTCTGACTGGTGTTTGATGCAAGATGTTCATTTTAAAAGCCTTTAAATGAATATCTCCTGACAAATGTGTGTGTGTCTGACATCTCTCCAAGGATGGCTGTAAGAAACAGTGTCGTGTGGAAGTGGTGCTGTATCTATGTAGATTCAACTCTCCAATGAAAGTCCTTTGAGGCATGTTCTCTCATGTTAGTTCTCATCAGTGTAGCTCTTTCAGGATTACTGTACATTCAGTATCTAGTAGAACGACATGCATGCCCTCGTTGGCATTACTTTTAATGTCAAACTGTGTTTTGGTAAGACTTGTGACCGTGGTTGTCTGTGCTTTACTTGTTGGAACACCGGTGAAGGAATTTCTTACCATGGCTGTTGTTTCTAACTCCCTTTCCCTTCACTTCCAGTGTTTGACGGCCTAGGTGATCTTCTTATGCCAACCATGGTTCCTTCTGGTCAGTCCATAGCACCTGCAGCCCCAGCAACAGTCCCTGCTTCAGCAGCAAGCAAAGGCCTCGGCAGCGATCTTGACTCGTCTCTTGCAAACCTAGTAGGCAGTAAGTGAGAAATTTTGGTTTCAAGTGGTGTGGCATACAACTATGTTCCTCTTCCGTGGAGCCAAATGAAGTGTGGGATGAGTTGTGCACAACAGCCAGGAACAGACCTTCTCTCAGTGAACATTCCAAAACGTGTTCTTGAAATCCTAAACAGAAAGGTATTCCCTTCCTTGTAGCAGGAAATGGCTACAGTCTTTATAACTAGAGATCAGTAGCCCCAGCACTCCAAAAAAACCTAACAGAGCTAAAAAACCACCGGGCTAAGGTATAATAATACTGAAGTTGTACTTTGGAGGACTGTATAAATAAAATATTCTATTAGTGTGTGTAAACACATCATGGCGAAGGTATAACTGATCTTATGATGCATATTCTTCTGTTAAGTGTGTGTGGAAACTACCATCCTTAGGTGTCAGCAGGACCCTTTATCACTTGAAACCTCTTCTGCAAGTCATTTTTGTATGCCCAAGTTTGGGGGAGAGATTAATCAAACCATGATTTGTGACTTACAGGACCTTTACTGGTCATGTGCATAGAGTATTTCTTAAAACTTCTTCCAAAGAGTAATTAAGGAAACTATTTGGAGTTCCCGTGCGTGATAGAGCAGATAAAACAGTCCTAAACTTCCAGGTGACATTCAGATTTATGTGTATATGAAAAATAGCTTTTTATTTAAGTATGTATAATGAGTAACACGAACTAGTGTTGTCATGTATAGTAAATAGTTCTGGTGCTCTTAAATAAGCATTTTGTAGACCTACCTATATTGTTACTTTGGTCTGTTTATGGAGCAAAAGTGGCTTCCTCAAGCATAAGACATCCACAGGGTTCCTCAGAAGTTTGTCCTGAAGGAAGGGATCGATGTGGCTAGGATTATGATGTTGTCTACATAAAGCCAGCCACATCCTTATTACTCTAAGTCCCTGTGCAATGAAATGTGAGCTGCTACTTCAACATGCTTTAACTTATTAAACACATGATTTTTATTTTTTCTTTACAATTTTCAGATCTTGGAATTTCTGGTACCACTTCAAAAAAGTAAGTTCAACTTTGTTTAAAAAAAAATTTAATTAATTTTTTGACTCTGCCGTACAGTCTTACATCTATTTCAATGTTTATTAAGAATCAATGAATTGGTCATGTGCCTGTTCCCCCCTCCCAAAAAAGACATCAGTTCAGAAGAATTCTGGAAAAAGTATTCTATTCTATACACATTCACTGAATAATTAAGGTTAAATGTTCCTGACATGGCTTTTAAACTTGCTGGCTTTAACCTGAGTCTTAGAAAAAAAAAATCTGTAAATTACTGTCTTTATATTGGATAGCTGATTTCCAAACAACTTAAAATGAACAAATAGTCCAGTTAATAAGTTGTATAGCTCTCCTCAGTAATCTAGGCTAATATGTAATAGTTTTGTTATCTTTTTACAGACGCTGGATGTGCTTATTGTGTAGGCATTGGAATACTTGTAAAATAGAAAAGAAGTTCATTCCATGCAGTGAAAAGCTTCTTTTTGCAAGAAGAAATATTTACAGCATTGCATTTACTTTTGAATGTACCTTCTTAATCTAACCAATTCCTTACCTCTGTGCCGAGTCTTACTGTGTGTGCGAGGCCGGTTTATGAGTGTGTCCTTCAAACGGTGTTGTGTCTCTGTGGAGATGAAAGTGGGGATGTGCATAAACACATCATGAGGTCTATCCCCAAAACTCAGCTTCCTTCAGTCTCCTTCATTCGAATGGTGCATCTCATTCTGAATAGAGCAGCCTCTAGGAAAGCCTGGATTTGCAACAGCCCTTTCGTTCTGTGAATGATTTGTTTCTCTTGTATCTATCAACTTTTTTCAGAACTGAATGCTTTCCTCCTTCAGCTGTCCGAGCAAGAGTTCCAGCAATGAAATGGCCTTTCAGAGACTTCTAGCAGGCAGCTCTACTGCCTGGCCCCAGTAGAATAGGCAGTAGCAGTCCCTCTTCCTACTTTGCAAGGGTATATGCAATAATATGTTACCTTCAGTCAATACTAAGTAAAGCTTCTCTTTAATTCTCACCACAAAGGCCATAACCATGTAACTGACTTCAGTATAGAGTGTAGTGGTGTCTACCACTAACAACCCTTGAAACTGAGTGGCACTAAAAGCGTATCTCTTTCTATTAATAACTTAAACTGCATACACCATAAACTAATGTAGCTGCAAGCTTAACATTAATATATACTGCAATTGGTTTTCGTTTTCAATGTATGTAAATAATAGCTCGCTCTGTCTCTTTCTCTGTTAGGGGAGACCTTCAGTGGAATGCTGGAGAGAAGAAGTTAACAGGAGGAGCCAACTGGCAGCCAAAAGTAGCACCTGCAACATGGTCGACTGGTGGTGTCCCAAGTGGGCCACTGGTAGGTGGTTCATCTGTCAGTACCACTGCTTTGGAAACGTCAGTATTTTACAAGACTTTGCAAGTAGGCATTTCTCCTACTCAAACAGCTGAGCAGTTTGCTTCTGTATAAGTGATTGTTTCAAATCACATTTTTGAGAGCAAATTTACAGCTGGCATAAATAAATCATTGAGTTCAGGTCAATGGAAATACATGAGTCTATGTATCAAGGTGTTACTATGCACGTGCTCTTAACATCAGTGGCAATTTCCAAGTGTGTGCGTAGCCAAAGAAGTTTTTCCAGCACCAGGCCAAGGTGGATTGCCCAAAAGATGATGACATTGATCCAAGGCTGAAGTACTGGGAAGAGAGAAAATAAATAGGTTTTTCCTGAGCTTTCCTGAATGAAGTAGTTCAAAAGACTACACAATATTCAGGCTGATGGGGTGATTGATATTAGATTAGAAGGAGGTGGTTCTTCAGCAGAGTAAAGCAGTCTGTTGGAGGAGTAAAGATTGCCCTGTAAAATGTATCAGAAGGGACTATTTAGGAGAAGAGGGTTGAATTGAGCTAAAAATCTAAATTTGGCACAGAAGCAGCTTGATCACGAGTAAGCTACAAGAGTAACCAAAGTCACAGAGGGCATAAAACAGTGTCTGTTTGTAAAACAGTTGGGTTGGGAAGGAAGGAAGGGGCTGCCACATGGGAGCAGGACAGTTCAGTTCCCAGCTGCCACAGCCAGGTGTTAACCTGACTCTAAGCAAATTCCAGCTTGTTCCTTAACCTTATGGAAGACAGAAGAATTCCCTGAACTTGGTGCTTCATTGACCGTATTAGTTGTAACGTAAGCTTTTTCTCTCAATAGAAAGGCTGGGCAATACTGTACAGTGTAAGTGAATATTTGTTTTTTCCTCTCTTATTGTACTGACTTACTAAACACACAAATACTAACAGCACCTCACCTGCACTGCAGTTACCACTGCTGCCTTAAAACCAGCTAGAAGCGACCTAACACGGCTCTTCTTGGACTGTCTGTCCAGCAGACAGTACTCAGGCAACGTGTTGAATATGGTAGTAGTGATTAACCATTTCTGTGCTGTAAGCTTGGAAATAATGGCTTCAAACTAATGGCCTCCAACTGCCTGTGCTTTACTTGAACGTGAACTATCCAATCACTTGTACTACCTGAAATTTCAAACTTCTGCCTGATCTTGTAGTGGTTTTGCCATCTGATAAGTAACTGGCCTTTCTGGGAAGCTGGGTAGTTTTGATAGCATTTCATGAAACATGGATGCTATATATATATATTTCTTCAAAATCAGGCACTTGGGTATTGTTTGAAACCAAAGAAATCCAGATCTGCAGGGAAAAAATTATACAGACACCAAAATGAAGCTTCCTTTCACATCAGTGTTGAATGACTTGAAGTTTTGATCAATTCTTCCCTTCCTTGTGACCTTTTACCTTCCGGATTAAAATCACCTCTTCCTACTGCTCCACTCCCTGATCAATAGTCTCTCCCCATCTCTCCTGTACCCCCCTTTAGGTACTGAAAGGCCACTATAAGGTCTCCACAGAGCCTTCTCTTCTCCAGGCTGAACAACCCCAACTCTTTCAGCCTGTCCTCTAGCATCTTTGTGGCCCTCCTCTGGACTCACTCCTGCAGGTCCATGTCCTTCTTATGTTGGGGATCTTAGAGCTGGATGCAGTACTCCATGTGGAGTCTCACCAGAGTAGAATAAAGGGGCAGAATGACCTCCCTCGACCTCTCCGCCAGTTCATTTGATGTAGCTCAGGTTTTGGGTGGCTTTCTGGGCTGCTAGAGCACATTGCTGGCTCATGTCAAGCTTCTTATCAACCAACACCCCCAAGTCTTTCTCAGGGCTGCTCTCAGTCCATTCTCCACCCAACCTATATTTGTGCCTGAGATTGCCCTAACACACATGGAGGACCTTGAACTTGGCATTGTTGAGCTTCATGAGGTTCACACAGGCCCACCTCTCAAGCCTCTCCAGGTCCCTCTGGATGGCATCCCTTCTGTCCAGTGGGTTTTAGTTCCATCCCATGTTGGTTTTAGTCTGGGGTGTTTTAGCTGTGCTATTTTTCAGACTGGAAAAGAGGGTCATAATTATTAACCAGAAACTGTACACTGATGATAAATGAATCTTGACCAGGTTATCTTCACTAACCTCCAGTTTCCTAAGAAAAATTATTAATTAGGTTGAAGTTAAAGGGATCTCACTGCATAAAAATGCTATTTTTTAATTGGAAGCTAATTATAGCAGTTATTCCCCTGAGCATTACAATCTGCTTCAGCTTTTACTGAAACACAATGCTACAAGTGCATTGTTGGCTATCAATTACAAAATTGAAATGCTTTCTTACAATGTGGAGGATCAGGAAAGTATCTATTTTCTTGGGCCAGTTTTGAGATGTCTTTAGTAAATGGACTCCACTCACGAAGAGAATGGAGTGTGTCACCCTCGCTTGCTGGTGACAAAGCTGAACGTTGGTGTAAGGCCTCATTCAGCTCTCTCATTCTTTGAAATATGGTGCTTTTGAGATTAGGTATTATCTGCTACATAACAGTCCTACTTTTCAGAACAACTCGGGGAATATTGGAGACTCCATATCATTTCCAGACAGTTACAGCAAATCTTGCATTTGTACTTATTTTACCTTTTTCTTGGGTTTTTTTTTCTTTTTAGACAGGAGCTGTGCCCCCAGCAGGTGCCGTTCCTGCTGCAGGAGGTACTCCACCTGTCCCGCAGCCGGGAGCAGCGTTTGGGATGGTGAGTCCCTTTTGTTACACTCCTCTCCTTCCATCACCCAGGACCCTGCTCACAGTGTGCTAATTTGCAGCCCCCAGCAGGCGCAGGCGTGCCCATGATGCCCCAGCAGCCAGTCATGTATGGGCAGCCTATGATGAGGCCACCATTTGGAGCTGCCACTGGCCCTGGTGTACAGGTAAGTGCTGCTTCTAGATCAGCGTTTAATTGGCCTCCATTTCTCTAAAAAGTAGTTTGTGTGTCTGCATTATCTCAGTTCAGTTCCAGCTGTAGGTCCATCAGTGAGATTTCTAAGACTATCAGCTGCCTGACTTGCAACAGATCACATGAACCACCTTCATTACTTTTTTTTTTTTTTAATTCCCTTGAAGTCTTCTGTGTCTAATGACATTCAAGATCTGGTTTGGGAGGATATTTGAGTAAAGCTCAAAGTAGACCCTGATGGGCATTCCTAATCTGTTGTTCAGAGCTTGTCAGCTTGAGCTGTGCTCAGCATCTTCTAGCCCACTAAGAGCTTCCTCAGAAGACCAACCCAGTCTCCCATCCTCAGATAGCACCTGTTTTTCCAGTATATGGAGTTTATCTGTTTTAGGCTGGGACCTTGCTGAGTTTCTTTCAGTACAAAGCAACTGCAGTCAAGTATGAATTACCGTAGTGTATGTAACATTGGAGTGTTCTTTCACAGCAATAAGCAAATTTAAATACTGTAAAGTTTTTCTTCTAGCTTACTTTAAGGTGAAGGAATGCAATGAATAATCTTTAGTCACTGTATTCCTTTTTAGGTAGGAGATATATGACCCTGCTTAATTTTTCATGTTTTTAAACTATATTTGCCTATTCTGACTTTGTGACAGTCACATATGTAGACATAAGGGTGACACAAGTTTGGCCACCTCAAACCAAAACAAACCTATTCTTAATTCTATATGAATTTAAAATAACCAGGAAACCCTAGGTCGCAAGTTACTGGTTGCCAGGGAGATGAGTCCTTTCACTAATATGATGGAAAAAACCTAGTGGAGTAATTAATGATGAAGTAGGTTCACCAGGGGAGGTTCAGATTGGATATTGGGGAAAACTTTTACACTGAAAGGGCCTGAGGCACCATCCCTGGAGGTATTTAAAAGACAGATCAACATAGTGCTTAGTGACATGGTTTAGTGATTTTTTTTTTTTTATCAGAGTTGGGTTGATGGTTGGATGATCTTAAAGGTCCCTTCCAACCTTGACAATTCTATGTTTCTATGATTTTTATACCTGCCAGAGGAGGACCCATGTATAACATAGTCACTCCAATACACTTTGGATTCTTATTTACATTACCAGTGTAGAACAACTTGTACTTAATTGCCACTTGCTGGGATTTGCAGACTTAACTCTGCAGCGTGCACTCTGCTTATTCTGCACCTTAGTGTTGTTTAACATCTAACAACTGCTTAACCCCTGTCTGGGCTGATGATCCTAATGCCGTTCCAGGGAGGGATTCGAAGCCACGCTAATTAGAATATGCAGTGTCCACAGCCTTACCCATTAAACCAGCCAAACGTTGTTAACCCTGTAGTACAGATGGAGTCTAAACAAAGCCTGAGTGAAATGGCAACATGCTGAACTGACCCAAAAATGAGAACTTTGTGTGCCTGCAGCGTGCTTGTGGGAGAACCAGCTGTTCCTAACGCTTGTATGTCCTTCTCTGCTTTGTGTTTTGGTTTTTTTTTCTTTTTGGTTTGTTTTCCTGCCTTCCTGGCTGGCATCTTTTAGCTTTCTCCAAGCCCAACTCCTGCTACTCAGAGTCCCAAGAAACCTCCAACAAAGGACCCATTAGCGGATCTTAACATCAAGGATTTCTTGTAAACGATAAGGTATTCTGTGACGGCCTACCTACGCGTGTTGCGCTGTGGTACCTCTCTGGCACACAGAGGTTGGTTAGGCCAGGAGGTGGAATATGACTGATAAAATTGTAGCTGCAGAGACAGGTACAAACGTGATAATGTGGTGGTTTAAACAGAAAACCAAATTCTCTGTCCGCACTCTTAATTTTAGCAGGACAGCTTGTCTTTTGGCTATTTATTTTTTTTTTTTTGGCCAAATGTGACTGCCAAGAACAGTCATCTTCAGTCTATAACTTCCATTTTTGCCTTGTTTCCATTCAGTCCAAAGGTATGTTTTTTGTTTGGTTTGCTTTTAGTTTTGGGTGGTGTTTTTTTTCCTGAATTTAATACTGAAACAAATAGAATCACAACAATTCTGGGGGCAAAACGGTGCTGAAGAGGCTTCTTCCAGTCTTGAGGTATGAGTGTGGAAACAGATTTGGTATCATAGGTGGGAAGGGATCAAAAGAGGAAAAAACTGTGTATATTCTGATCATCGAGGGAAGGCTGTTTGCATCTCTCAAAAGTTGCTAGCTGATGTTCTCCCCACCATACACTTCTTCAAGGCACTGCTCTGCTGAATGCTAAGGCATGAGATCCAGAGCAGTGCTGTGCAGAACAAGTGGCAAAGAACAGAGGAGCACATAAAAAATTAAAAATGGAGAAGAAGTGAAAAATCAGCACTGCGTCATGGAAGGAGAAAAAGGCAAAAATGTTACTGTAAGGGTTTTTGGAGAAGGATGTGAAGAGGGCCAGGTGGAAACATCAGATTGAATTGACCACTTAAGCCAATTAAAAAAATAATAACGCAGAAGTAAGACAGGCATTTTATAATTAAGACTTGAATTATTTGCCAGATGAGGAGAGGATAATCATTACATATCTTTAAAGTCTTCTTCATAAGTCCCTTTTCTTTATTCCTATAATGTAATTCTAAGGTTTGTTCTAACCCCTCTGGAGTTGGCAGCAGTGGGTGGGATCAGGATGCTCTTAGCAGGCACCACCCAGTCCCACTTCCCCATTCTCCCCATTCCAGCTCCGGGAGGTGTACCTGGAGGTGTACTTGGCCCTTGGTGGAGATGCCCAGGAGTGGGGACTCACTGTTTTCAACTTGGGTTTGTAGTAGGCAGCTTCATAACCGTGTGTGAGAGGGCTGTTGCTTCATTAAAAGCTGTTCACAACTCCTTTGGGGAGGTTTGGTGCTCTTTCTAGTACATGCTTGGTCTAACTCACTCCTCTGGTTTTCATCTAATCCTTCTCTGTGTTCGCAGCTGCAGTTTTTCTGATGGGATGATAAAAAAACCCTGTGCGTTTGGAGTCTACGAAGGGATGCTCCGAGTTTCCAAGTGAGCCACCAGTACCAAACCCAGCGCTTACTCAGACTTTCTCTTCCTCCTGAAAACGTGTAGCACAGCTGTGAAAGTGAACATTAGGAATGTGTACTACTACCTTAGCTGTTATCCCTACTCTCTCGAAATTTGTGTACTTGGGTTATTTGTGTTTTACAATTTAAACAATGGATGTATGTTTCTGATGCCTTCTAGTGCTTTTCTGAACCTATCCCACGGGGGCAGATTATGCAGCTGTTGTTTGGTGAGCCATTTGGAGCGATGTCTGTGGTTTTTGAAGGTCTCAATGTATATAACTTTTTGAGGACACCTAAAATTTCCCTAGGACTCGATTTATCCTTTATCTGTTACAAAACATAGTGTGATAATACAAGATAGTAAGGAAAATACTTATGAAATTGTGTGGAATACCTTTTTTTTTTTTTTTTCCCCTCTCTCCAGTCACAGGAATCTCAATTGTCGTGAAAAAATGTTTTATTTTTGTGGCACTGTATATGTTAAGATAATTTAAAGTAATATAAAGGTAAACTTCCATAACAAATACTTTTTCAATGATTTACCAAGAATGAAAAACCACATCTGAAAGAATACCATATCTATCGCCATTTTTTATTTTAAAAATCTATTTTAATTATTTAAGTTTTTTGCGTTTTACAATTGGCGCATCTATCGGTTTTCCTGCTCAACGCAGTGAAAAAATAAGCAAAGGGTCGGTTTCTCTCCACGTCGTTGGGAAAAGCAAGCGGGGTCGTGCTGGTATTAAGGGATTTCAAATACCGAGAGCACTCTTTGGCCTGTCTGTAGTCGAAACATTACAAGTGATGTTACTCATCTCTGTTCGGTTCTTCCCTACATCTCTTAATTTAGTGCTGACCTGTGTATGCCTTAGGCTAGTGTTTTCTCCATTGCCCCCGAATGCGCTGTGAGTAGCTTTTGTACTATTGGTGATTAGATTTAATTCTGATCCAGAGATCCACGCCCTTTACTGTACATACTGTGTTTCTTTTTAATTTTGATTTGTTCTCATACTGTTTCTGCTGACGGCTTGGCGTAAGATCTTGACTCTTCCATGAGGTCACTGTTGATCAGTGTTACAAGTGGCTTGGCAGTTCTCTGTAAAAGCATATCGGGTGGGAAAGATATTCACCTAAAGTCTTTCAAATGAACTATTTAATCAGTGTATGGTACCAATAAAAGTGGTTGTATCTGAATTTGCTGTGGGGATAACATAATGGGAAAGTTCTATAAAAAGCTAATTTCAAAAAGGCTCTTCTTTGTATTTCAGGTTAAAAAACGACAACAAAACCAAACAAAAAAACAAAAAACCCCAGTGCATGTGTGCCCTCTGAGATGCAATAAACACATTGATCAAAGTAAATACCTGGTCGCCAGTTTCATGATCGTTGAGATGTTGAACACAGAAATACAATCTGAGAGGGGAAAGATGTGTGTAGGTCCTGACACTGGTTGCTGTGTCTGCTGCAGCTGGTGAGGACTTCTGCTGATCTTCAAGCAGTAGAGGAGAGAGCCACACTGAGCCCAAAGCTGCATGTAAAGCAGGGAGAGGGAGAGAAGAATTCTCTAGTTTGACCTATAACACCTCGGGAGGCTTCGTTAAAGTTCTTCGTCTCCTTAAAGTAGAATAATATTGGAAATGTGAAAGTTTTTAATGCTTGTCCCGATCTCTTTCCTGTGAGGCATCATCCAGCAGCTTCTTGAGAGCGAGCACAGCTACAGGAGTTGTTTGTGCTGTGGTTCACCTTATGGTGGGATGAAAGGATGAGAAAATATTTCATATGGTTTAGTAGATTAAAGTCTTCCTGGTATAAAGTGACTGACTAGACACCTCCCTGTTTTAGTAACAAGATGAAGTGATGAAGGAGCATTGAATGACAAAGGCATTCAAAGGACTTCATAAACAACAAAACACTGAACCGACTTGATCACGCTCTGGTAAAGTTTGAATCTTGAATGGGATCTCAAAGTTGCGCAACAAGTAAGAGATTGCCATTGCTTGGGAGACTTTTTTGGTAACTTCTTTGGGTTTTTTACTTGGTGCTACGTTGGTATTGTGAATCTATCAAGTTTGGCTTTGGAAAAGTTGATTTTACACCTCAGGGTTAGGATGAGTGCCCTCCCGAATCAGGTTATTCTGGATTAGAAAGCTGGAAGGCTCAGTAGATCACTGTTTTCTCACTGTCTGAGCATGAAGATCTGAACAAGGTCTGTAACTGCACCCCCAGAAAGGTTCGCTGTGATTTTGCCCATCCTTCCTTTGCACGTGCCATGTGTTGTCAAATGCAGGGGGTGCTCAACTTCTTACCACCATGGTGTGCGTGTCTTCTCAAAACAAGGACAGCATTTTCAGAAGACAGTCATAACCATATTCAGACCAGTTCATTAGTGTCTCATTCAAATTAAGATCACAGAATCACAGAATGATGTGAGGTTGGAAGGAGCCAAAAGCAGGGTGCACAGGAACGTGTCCAGGCGGGTTTGGAATGTCTCCAGAGAAGGAGACTCCACCACCTCTCTGGGCAGCCTCTGCCAGGGCTCTGCCACCCTCACAGAAAAGAAGTTCCTCCTCATGTTTAGATGGAACTTCTTAGGTTCAAGTTTACAAGATGATGAACTACCACTCACTGAGTTGCCAATGAATGTTTGTGATGTTACATGTTTCAAGGGGTCAAACCTCAGCTCAAAGGCTTTTTCTTTGCCAGGTACATGCATTAATTGCCTTTTCTGCATCAGCTTTGTCCATTTCCACAGCCCTTGGTCCTTGGTTGGTCTTCTACAGCTCTGATGGCCAACAGCTCTGCACAAGCCTGCGGGGTGTGTCGCGTTTGATAACCTGTGAGGAAACAGAAGCCTGGACAGAAAGCAAACTCGGTTGAAGAGCGAGAAGCTTGTGGGCTGTGGGAAGCAAAACCAGTGTATTTCCCCAATACGCTGAGCAAGGCTACCCAAGAATGTACCCTTTTGGGTACACCATAAAGGAGTTAGAAAATCTGTCTTGTGAGGAAAACAAGTAGTTGTCTCCTGGCCTGTAGACAAGAATGTGTTCTTGTTATCATCTGAGTTTCATCATAGAGGCATGAACACATCTGTGTCCTGCTATGACTAACCCCTTCTCAGTACAAGCTATGGAGAAGAGTGGGTGGGGAGGAGGGTTCCCATCTGTGGGAGGGAGAAACTGTCTCCTTCCCCTGTGTTTTTCATGAGGGGAGGACAGGTTTCAGAGACCTGATGTGTCTGGTACCCAAGCTCTTGCTGTTCCGTGTGCTGGCTTTTCTAGGAGCTGGCACCTCTAGTCACATGAGACTTTTTGAGCTCCCCCTTAAGCCTTGGGTGCCTCAAGGAGTGGTAAATAACTGGAGAACGTGAACTCAGCTGGCTGTCGAAGTTTGAACAAAAAAACCCCAATGTGTTCCTCAGAACTGACTCATTTTTTGAATGTTTGGGGTTAGCAATGTCTCCTACTCCTCTTCCCTATTTGTCATTAATTTTAATTGGCTTTATTTGAGACTTTTTTTTTTTTTTTTAGCTGTGTTTTATAATGTATGCCTTTCAAAAAGCACTGTAGCTTGAGCTGAGGTCTTCTGGATTGACGCTGGTTTTGCCCCAGGTGAAAGCCTGGGTGGTGAGAACTTTGTTGTTGTTGTCTTCTAAGATCCTGGGGGCCACCTTAGCATTTCAGGCTGTTTGCAAAATCAGGCTGCTACCCCAACTCCCTTTCTTAAAGCAACTGCAAAGGCCTGAGACTTGCCTTAAAAACCAAGCAGGAAGGTCTGGAGCAAGAACTTTAGCTTTAGGGGAGGGGGAAAGATTTGCTTTGTAAATGCATTTGAGACATTAATACGAGGTGCTACTTTCTGGTGGGTGACAGCATCTGGTTCCTGAAATGCCCAGTAGCCACAGCTGACATTGATTTGTCTTTTTGGCATGAATCTTTGCTCCTGCCCCTTCTTCCCCATCTCGTGCTTCAGAGTAAGAGCTGCGTGCTCAGAGAACTTATTCTGCATGGGAGAAAACAAAAATAAATATCCCAATATAACTTAATGCCTAAAAAAGCCAACTGAAACCTCCAGTGGTAGAAGTAGTGGCAGTGACATAAAGATGATACACTGAGTTAGTGGTCTGGTCCTTCTAGAACATGAAATATAGCAGAAATTTTATTAAAAGAAAACTTTTTTCCATGTATTGCTGGTGCTGTGAGCAGTGTGGGAAGCGGCAGACGCTGAGTGGTAATGAGGGGACAAAATAAGAATTTCTTCTGGGATTACAGAAGGAGAGAGGCTATACAGATCTGAAAGCAGCCAGCACTGCCATTTTATTTCTGGCTCCTTAAATCTTGGCTCCTAAAGCTTCACCACCACTTCCCTTAATTAAACTCTGCAAATGATGTGGGTAGCAAAAGCCTGATGCTTGTTCTGTTGTCCTGACTGCAATTATAGGTGTAGGAAGAGTTGCCTTTGGGAATTAGCAAAGGTGGTAGAACAGAAGCAGAAACTGAAGTGAAGAAATGTTTGTGGGTGTGACATCCACTGCATGGACTAAGCGAGCAAACCTCCTTGCTGGCAATTTAGGGGAACTTGCAAAGGATCTGATGAGTATGTGCCCTGCAACAGCTCTGGAAGGCACCTGCATCCCAATGGTCATGGTTGAACATGGAATCATAGAATAGAATCACAGAATGTTTTAGGTTGGAAGGGACCTTCAAGGTCATCCAGTTCCACCCCCCTGCCCTGGGCAGGGACGCCTCCCACCAGACCAGCCTGGCCTTGAACCCCTCCAGGGATAGGGCAGCCACAGCTTCTCTGGGCAACCAAGGTCTGTAAAGATGCAAAGATCCAGGGTACCACAATCTCAGATGAAAAGGAAAACTACATCCATCTTTCAGAGTTAAACTGGTAGTTAAGGACGGAAATAGTACTGATGGAAATCCAGCTGCTTTGCTGTGTTACGCTTTCTTGAAGCTCTGGTTGTGCAGAATTTGCTTATAGAGCCCTTTGCTCTATAGGCAAGTTTCCATGCTGGAAATTTGCTTCTCTCACAAAATATTGACCGTCTGTGAGGCCTGTGGAGTGGCTAAAATGTTTTACTCTCCAAGATGTGGTCTGTGCCCAAAAAGGAAGAGCATCAAGGCAGCATTCAGTACAGTGTAGCTAATGTTTAATTGACAGATTCATTATCTCCATCTGCATCCACACCACCCAGCAGTGCATCTGGGTTTGTGCATGGGCTGCTTTTAAGCATCCTCCTAAACTTATGTGAAATTAAATTAGTTACTTGGTGGTTAATTCAGGCACTTGTTTGGTTTTTTTCTCTCTCTAAAACTACCTTTTTATTTTAAAATCCAAGATATGCAGATGAAATTATCTTCTTACTACCACAGTCCTCATGTTCACAGATTAGAGTGAGTTGATTCCCACTTGTTAACAGAGACCCTACAAAAGATAGCATTCTTTTTTCAATGTAGCATAAGTAAATTACATCGTGACAGTAAGCAAATTTTCTATTTAAATGCTCAGATATTGATTAGGAATGTAAGGGGTAATTATAAAACTAACGCGTGTGTACAAGTCTAATGCTCCACATGCTTTTTACTCTGAGATACTACTAAATAAGCCTGTTTCTCCAGAGCAGCTCCATAATCATGTTACTGGACCACAGCTAGTACTTATTGCCATATTTGCTTAAGCCTTCCTGGTTCCTCCAGAACCTGACATCTTCCCTTATCTAGAAAAAGTGCAACTTGTGGTTCCTAAATGAGGTATTTATCTTCCAAAGATTTTAAAACATAGCCTGATGGATTGTGTTCCTGATGGTTAGTAAGATGCAACATTAGGCTTTGGTTTTTATCTTGCACATATGAAATCAGTACAGCTAAATGGAATTTAGAAAAGTATTTCCCTGTTCCATCCACCCAGAAAATAACATTTTGTATCCAGGATTGATTTCCCCAGGATTTCAGGATCCTGGCAAATATTTCTTTGCAATAAAGTATCTTATGTATCTGTTAAAATATTTGGCTTCATGACTGATCATCAAAATCAACTCTAATCCTGCTTTGTCATTTAGCCTGGCTTGGGGATTTTTCAGCAAGTCCTTTCTTTTTTTTCTTTCTTTTTTTTTTTTTTTTTTTTTCCAAACAGATGATGGAAATGCATCTGGGGCTGCGTTTAGGTTGGTTATGCTTTCAACAGCTTTTAGAAATACCTCAAAGAATTTGCTAAGAGATCACTTACAACCTCCATCTCTCTTCAGATGAGGAGTGTATGCTGAGAAATGGGCGAATCATGCAAATTTGGGAGGAAGAGAAAATTGCAAGAGAATTGCAAGCCCTGGGAGCTGCAGTGATTCATCCCACAGACACTTTCTCTCAACAAGGGAGAAAAAAAACATCTCAAGCCTTTAATGCTGGCTTTGCTGTAGCTTTACACGTTTGGGGCTCACATGGGAACAGCCTTCACTTACATTCTAAGCAAGTAGAACATCGATGCAGTCTTGTGAGTGGTTGGTTGGGCTGGAAATCTTAAAATGAAGTAGCTGGCTCCTGAAGAGCCTGTTGTGGATGTCATTCTCTCATTTAATGACCTTTAAAAGAGCTGGCAGGCTTACAGAATATTATTTTTCTAGTCGTACAGTTCAACTTGCCAGACAGGCTTTGCCATTTGAGACTGAACTTACAGCGGCTGGAAACTTTAACTGACAAGTCCAGCATTTTGATAGATCTGCCAGAGATGGAGGAGAGATGCAGCTAAAATGAAGTCATTTTTCCCTTGCCAGACTGAAGAGCTGAGCTGATTCAATCTACTCTGCACTGGGACAGACTGTTGCGTGAAATGCAATATTTCTCTCTTGTCCAAAGCATTTTATTGCCAATATCAAAGTTCTGTATGACTATGCATGCTGTTTCACTTAAAAGTTGGCTCTCTGCTATAGGTAAATAAGACCAACCTCTCTTGCTGCAGACCACTGCAAAGGCAGTGCATTCAGAGCACATGAAGTTTCCACTTGAAGACTACTGGGCAGGATCTTAAGATAGAACAGAAAAGAGAGAGCCATCTACTCATCATCAGAAGATAGATCACCATCATCACCACTACTGGGAGCTACTGCCTTTGCATTGCCCCAGGGCATGGAACTCTACCTGCTGAACCTCTAATTCTGTTAATTGGTGGAGCTGCCTAAGAAGCCCTCTGCTGAGAGGAGAATGGACTTGGCATCCCACTAAATTAAAAACAAAACAACCCCCCCAAAAAAACCCCAACTAATTGCTTGAAAATTTTTCTTTCCATGTGCTTGGTCAGTAGGTAATAGAAAATAATCATGTTGTGTTCTTTTGAAGAATAGCTGTGAACCTTGAAATTATTTTAGCAATTATCCTAGGGACACCTTATAGCAGCCTTCCAGTACCTGAAAGGGGGCTACAGGAGAGATTGGGAGGGACCCTTTATCAGGGAGTGGAGTGATAGGCTGAAGGGGAATGGTTTTAAACCGAGAGAAGGGAGATTTAGATGAGATATTAGGAAGAAATTCTT